>JARGYV010080400.1:0-11408 GCA_029532675.1 Ornithodoros moubata | reverse complement strand
ACTGTATCGTATGAGTTATTCTTTGCTTTTGTCCCTCCCTCATGTAACGCCCCCAGAGGCATTTGAGGTATTGTCAATAAATAAATAAATAAATATGTTGTGTGTGGGCAGTATATGCTACGTGCAAATACATGCTGGAACGTCGCCGTTTGGTTCGTGCAGGAAATTTATCCTTCTTCTTGTGTTGTCTATCTTTTTGGCCAATTTGGACTCAAGTCAATCACTCANAAAAAAAAAAAAAAAAAAAAGAAAGAAAAAAGGAAAAAGAAAGAAACGAGCTTCGGGCCACTATTTCGACGTAGCTTCGAGCCAACTTCTCCTTGATTTTCCGGATTTGTTACCGCACCAAAAGTCTGTATCCCAATTCGATAGCGATCGCACCAGAGGTGAGAAATCGCTGTGAAATTTCCTATAGTAATGCCTGGGGATCCAAAATGTAAATATCGTCGTCACGTGACTTTTTAGCCTCACGCCCAAAATGGTGCATAGAGTGCATTAGTGGTTTCTCCACGTACCATTCTCGAATGGTGAGCCTGGAGTCCCTTTCGAAAGGTTGATGAACCGAGGAGCCTCAGCTGTCGCCTGTTACCAAGCTGTAGAGCACTCGGCGGCTACAGTGCCCCCATGCAACGAGTTACTAAAGTAATTCGCAATATTTTGTGATCAGCTACGTTTTGAGTGCAACAATGCACAGATTGCTCATTAACTCAGTGTTCAGCAGTAGACAGCGCTCAGTGAAACCGTATACTGCGCCAGAGAAAAGCAGGGTAACTTTGTGTGTGTGTGTGATTCACAGTGTGAGTGAGCATTTTATTTTTTCTTCATTTCCTCTCTTTTTTGTATTGCGCCCGAATCGCTTTAGGTTACCCTTTCATTACGGATCCCATAACGAACTGAAATACAGCTTCAACAGGAATATGCACAGCCACTTCACTTGAAGTCGCGAAGAACCATTTTTTGTTGTTTCATGACATTGCCTGCAAAATCTTAAATCCCTAAAAAAGAATAAAAAAAAGAAAGAGACCACGTCAGCCACGTCAGACACCTTCACCGGAACACCCACCTCGAACAGCGGCTATCGCACGATGCATCAAGTACTGACAGTATCATCAAACGAGCTTACCGCCTTGTTTGCATTGAGCACACCCCAATGGCCACCGTCTATGCAGGCAAAAGAGCCCGCATTCCAACTCAGAGGTCACTAACCACCAAGACTGAAATGTTGATATCCTCCCAAACCCGAGAAATCAACCGGTATAGCAGGAGACCGAGCACGCGCACTGTGAGGCACCCAACCTGTGGAAGGACAAGGCCTGTACACGTTCGTAGTCTCACAGCGTGACCATGCGTGCTGACAAAGCCGTCAATAGAAAGATCCTTTCTTTATACGATCTCTCTACGAGGATATCTTCAGCCGCACGCTTCGAGCGAACACACATTCTGGGTTAGGTTGACATTCTATCAGAAGCTGTTAGTGAGCAGGAGTTCGCGCCCTTGGCTACGGTAAGAAACTGTGGGAAGTGCATGTGATCCGTTCTAGGAAGCATTGACTGAGAGGCGCGTGGGGTTCCTATGTAGTCGGGATAGGGGTCAGACGAAAGAAACGAGCTCGAAATCAGGGAAAGTTAGTTTGACGTGATGTTCAGGCTAGATGGATAGGAATCTCGACATCTGAAGAAAGACGCTTGAAAGACTGATGCGATGGAACGCGGCAAAAGGGATTCTTTGCGAACGTTTCCTTGCGGCGTACATCGCAAGAGATGAGAAATGAAGACAGAGAGCTCCGGAGTGTCAGTGTCCGCGAGGTAAACAGAGGGTGGCCTCAATCCCATTAGTGTGCGCGGGTTACTATTCGCTGACTCGGTTAGAGTTTATTTCATCCGTGGCTGTATTCATATTCGTTCGGTGCTTTACGGGAATGTTGCATTCATAAGAAAAGGGTAGTGTAAACATCGTGTGCTTGCTTCACAAGGTGACCTGGAAGACGACTTTGCCTCCATAATGGGCATAAATGTCGTCGATGGCATAATGGTGGAGTGAAAAGTCAGCCGGCAAGGCCATGGGGAATTGTAAGCGAAAGAGCGACTATACTGCCACTGTAGGCAGGGGATGCTGATATTTCCGAAGGTCTTTCGGGTGTGCGACATATCGGGGATCACTGTTAAGCCGCTCATTATAAGGACAGTCGCTTCTAAAAACGTCTTTATTGAAACGAATAGTCAGCTGTTCTGCATACTCTCAAGAATATCAGGACGCGCTACGTCCGCCTACAAACTACGAACTACGTGCGATAGCGCATGGGAAGATTTCTTGCGTGCTCAATGACAATGCAGCCCTGAAGATCTAGTAAGTACGCGGACAGTCTTTTTCTCACACGAGGTGTAACAAATAATGCCTTCAATGTGGCCCTTCTGTAATTCCCCGACTTTCAGCGACAATGAACCTTTTTAAAAATATGGTTTTTACCATTGCAAGAGGTAAAAGGCGCTAAACGTACATAAACTTTTTTTTTTTTCCTTATTTTTTCGTTTTCCTCCAAAGAAAATTTTAACATCGCAGCCGAAATTCTCCGACCGTGTCAAAAAACAGTCCCTACTGTTTTGGAAAAAACATAACAAAAAACAAAAAAGCTGTACGGTAAAATGACGGACAAATGATGGAAGGAAGTTGGAAGTTGGATTGAAGAAAAAAAATGGAGAGGTTGGTTTCCCGAGGACAAATGATGATTTCCTAAGCTGCCGTACATTTGTACGTGTGAGATTTTTAACAGGTTAGTTCTCAGAACACGTGTCATCCCTTTGCAGGGAAACACCACCGTCAAGGACAGCCCGCAGAGACAGCCAGCAGCTTGAACTTGAAAGTGGTGTAGGCGTCCCCAGACACAAGCCAAGCAGAATCGACGACTGGCCCAAAACTTACTGTGCCTCGAGTTAAAGCTTACACAATCGTCCACACAAAGCATGGACGCTGTCTGTGGAAGGCGCGCGCTCCATCACGCTTCAGACAGCTATGATTGTAGGTTATGAACGCTATCATGCTTGATGGGCACCAGACTCGGTAGCCCCCGCTTCACTCCACCCTCCTCTTGAGTCTGTTAAGTTCATTTTGTTGATGGCGCCTTTTCCTGCTACTAATACCCGGTGGTTTACTTTCTCTTTCTGTGCAATTGGCGTGTTTCCGGCTGAGGAGCTGTGTTCTTAATAAGGCTACGTACCATAAGGGCGGCTGGGAGAAGACGGAACCGGACATGACGTACGGACAACGGGGACTTCAAAAAGAAACAAGCCCGTTTTTCTGCGGGCTGTCGGTCGATATGACGCACCGTTTTATTTTTCCCTCACTGGTGGCGGTCGTCCTGGTGCTCGATAATAATCAACATATCCCGCTTGTCGTTCCGGCTCTCTTGTTAGCACTCTTGGATGCGATGCAAAAACACAGCGAAGGAGGAAACGTTATTAGGAGCGAACATGAAGGACGCCGGATCGTAACATTTGCGGGCGCCTTTATTAGTCAAACCGACAAAATAACCGATAAATCGTGCCCTAAGTTGCGGACGCGCTCAGACTTGCGGTTTCCCGACGACTGTTGTAAAAGCAAACAGCGGTCCCCCCCCCAATATGGAGCCTGTGGGTGAGAGAGAAGTATGCGGCCTCCCACTGCAGTTTCACATGCCACCCGGGACGGGGGATCATATTTCTAAAATATTACCAGGTCATTAGCGGCTGCATAGCATGAAGTCCAGCAGTGCATGTACGTGCTCACCAGAGATTGGGAGATGAGAGGAAATAAGGTCTTCGCCGATCTACTTGTATGGCCCTAGGCAGCCCTGAGAAACGTCATGTATGAGATAATCCCGAAAAAAAAAAAAAATTAACAGTCTGGAGCCCCTTGCGGCTTCCCCGAATTGAGGTGGGTACCTCCATGCTCCGTGAAGGGCGTCAGTTCGTACAGTTCCAAAGAAAGGTGAGCAGCACGTTGGCGCAAACGTGGACCCTTCCATATGGCACAGGTGTGTGATGACTTTTAGAAAACGGTGAAGCGATGAAGAGAAAACAAACAGATAAACACAACAGAACAGAAACGCTTTGAGATCCCTGCAAAATCAACAGGGCTGCAAAGGGTGCAATTTATGCGCATAGGCAGGGGCGTCCAAACTTTAACATGGGTCAGACCTAGAAGGCTGACCACATCTGTGTTAAAACTGTGTCCTAACTTTTTTTGACTGCCTATTGTCGTCCGGTAGAAGACCTGCCTGCCCATACCACCCTAAGGATGTAAATTGGGTGTTACAAGGGTGTTACGTATTAAAAAACACCCCTGTCTGTGATTACACCCTTTTCTTGGGTGTAATTGCTTAAAAACACCTCTGTTACGCCCCATGCCGACTCATGGAGAACTCCTTGTGCAAAAGCGAAGGGAAAGAATGCACTCTGTCGTCTGTTTGTTAAGAATTGGTAAGTGCAGTTGCAGAATTAATGCCTCCACACATACATACCCGAAAATACTCAGGCAACCACGAATGTCCACTGGTTATCCAAATTTGGCCCGAACGTCAACGTCCCAGTTGGGATGCCTCTATAGTCTATAACATACATACAACATTATAAATTGAACGTTATTTCACAGATATCCTGGCAGATGTCCCACAGATTGTGGAAAAGAGATATCTGCTTATGGTCCATTCCATAACGTCTCACGGATGTCACATCTGGGTTGTGATCTGGATATAGAGCAACTTGCAACCGACATTTTTGTAATGAAGGCAATGCTATAGTCGAGTTTAAAGGTAAAGTGAGTGGAAAACACGTAATATAACATCTTAACGTTCGATTCGAAAGGAAATAAATTTATTTCCACCCATTTTCCACCACTCACGCCTGACAGTGCTTCTGTGCACACCATCCTTCTACTACCAAGCCCAAGTGGCCGTGGTTCATGATCTATAGAGGTTGCACCCTGAGTCAATAACCTCTGGACGAACCAACAGATGCGGGAAAAACACGTCCTAGGTTACGTAGTGTGACCTTCAACTGTCCCTCGTCTGGGGTTCGCTCTAGGAGCAAGACGTCCACTTTTCCGCCTGATTCGACAGTGCACCTGTTGTCCGAGATGTTTGCGTTGGTTTAGGAGCAAGGACGAAAACAACGTTACCTTTAAATGTATGCTATGTCATCCTAACGATGTCATCCTAACGAAGCACGTCGAGGTATGTATGCAATATTTTTGCCATCTTGTTGGTGGTGATTGCATTGGATTGCCGAGGATACATTTAGTAGCGAACGACATGTTAGGTGTGTGACATATTTTCAGACCCAACATGCTTCACAGATGACAAAATTTGACCGCTTGGCAGCTGCGGCATAGCGACGGTAGCGCTTGCAAAATTCAAATTGATGGTATGTATAGAAATGTGTCATCAAATGTTTGCATTCATGTTGTATTTGAATTTCATTTATCGGGTATGTTATTTTCACTCGTTGCAGCCTGCATTGTTTTTGTATTGTCTAGAATTCAAAAGTAACGGAAGTTCGTGAAGTAATTCGTAACTGTTATTAAGTACATTTTTCGAGTAACGTGTACATCCCTGGCTGTGCGTGATCAACAGCCCAGCAACCGAGCTTGTGGTAGTACTCTACGATGAAAAGGCCCGAGACAAAAGCAGACAAACACAAGCAAAGAGCTGTGTTTCAAACATTGTTTGTGTTTATCTGCTTTCGACCCTCCTATTCTCTGTTTTTGTGCTTTTGTTTTAATTATTATTATTATTGACGAAACTTCAGTCAACGTAGTTTCACAGTTTTTGAGATTGCGCCACTTCATTTTTGTCAATTCAGTCCCATCACTGCTAGTTTTATGAAGGAGTACTAAGATGTATTTAGCACAAAAATATGTCACGAAGTCGGTGGCATCAGTGGTGGGTGAAATGTCGAAGTCGCAGTGCGAGGCAAGGGCTGTCAGCACTCATTGGAGTGGCATTGCAAAATGTATAGACAGTTACCACGAGCTACATGCAGGTATCACGTGAGAATAATCTGCAGCGGTTAGACAGCAAAAAGTGTTGAAGGGTCCTGACGATACCACGAAAGGTCTGCACATGCATTTGCTGCACCATGAAATGAACGACATGACGACATGACTCTGGGCGCACAGTGTTTCCTCAGGTCATACTGTTCCTAACAGCGTAGCAAAGGCCCTATGGCCGACAAAGCCAGCTGCGAGGGGCGTCCCATGAGTTCTCGACCCGACACATAAGGGGTGCTAGCAGAGACACGAAACATTACTACGCTGTTTATTTTCCCTTGGCTTTCCGTGGGGAAAAAAAAAAAAAATAGTGCACTTAGCGCCAACCGTCAAACAGAATGATATCTTCCAGTGCTTAGATTTATTGAAAACCTGATGGGAGGAGCATACTTGGACAGCATAAGATGGCCCAAGTATGCTCCTGGGGCACCCTTTAAGATTCGCGCCACCAAAAAATGGCGCATGTGCACAACATGGCTCTCCTGTGGTGGCCGCCAGCAGGTGGCGACCCCTCAGTCGAGATAAAATGGAGAAGGTGGAGACATGCGCGGTGATTGATTATTTGTTTCGAAAAGGCCCAACTCCGGCAGGTATCGACCTAAACATAGTGGCGACATAGGAACAGGATGCCCCGTCCTACAGAACGGTGAAGAAGTGGGTCGCGGAATTCAAGCAAGCACGGGAGAGCCTCCAAGACTACCCCCCACTTTGGCATACATGCAGAGGTGATCGCGCAAGGAAACATCGACCCTGTGCATGATGGCGTAATGGCAGGTAGCCGACTAAAGATTCTGACCATCGCGCGGATCACACGAATCTCCAAAAAAGCAGTTCGCCGCATTTTGACCCAACATCTTGACGTGCACAAGGTTTCCGCCAGATGGGTGCTAAGATTGCTCACGTATGACCGAAAACGCACGCTCTACACCACATCCAAGGACAATCACGATCTGCCGAGGGCAGATCCCGAGGGTTTCAGTGGTCGATTTGTGACTGTGGACGAAAGCTAGGTCCACCATTTTCAACCCGAGAGCAAAACCAAATCTGAGCACCCCTGCTCCTTAGCGCCGAAGAAGGCTCGGTCCGTTCCATCAGCAGGCAAGGTGATGGCCACGGAGGGCGCGCTGCTCATCGATTACCTTTAGAAAGGCACACCGTCACCGGGAGCAGCTACGCAACCCTGATACATACTTTGCGGGACGCCATCAAGACCAAGCGCCCCAGTATGCTCTGGAAAGGGTCCTTTTCCATCAGGACAACACGCAGCGACATCGCGCTGCTGTGGCGATAGCTTCTGTCCACTCCCGCGACTTTTTCGTGGTCAACCATCCACTGTACTCGCCATATTTGGCCCCATCTCGTCCCTCAGATGAAAAAAGAAACTTTCTGGTGTTCACTTTACCAGTGATAATGACGTCATTGATACAGTGACCCGCTTATCGAGAGCCATACATCTGACATTTTTTCCACGGAGATCCAAGCACTGGAGCATTGTTGGACGAAATGTGTCAACCTCAAAGGGTACTACGTTGAACAGTGACAAGAGTTCGTTCCCCTCTGTCGCCTCCTTCTGGGTCAGGTCGAAAACTTTTGTTACTACCCTGGTATACTGACGGGTTCGCTGAATGATATGATACTTCATTTGCATCCTTCCCCCTTCAAACATGTGATAAAAATTCAAAATTTTTATATACATAATTTTAAGATTTCGGAAAATCCCGATCTCGTACCAAGATCCCGGCACGGGCAGTTCCAAATCCCGGGACTCTTAAAATTGCGCGGAGTTCCGAATACCAGTTTCGGCACATATATCTTGTAATCCTACCGGAATACCGAAATTTCGTTTTCGAAATCTCCAGATTTATCGATGTGAATTGTTTACCATTACCTTTTCTGTCTTTTGTAGTCTCGTGACTGATTCCTCTCCATCATATTTTACTTCCTGCTGCCACACAGAGTGAGCTATGTAGTGGCCTATCACCTTTGTACAACACCAGTTCACGGAGCGATGTGGCAGTTCATCACATAGCGGTTATAGAGCTGTTAAACGCTTAGCATCGTTCATCATGTAGCAGACAAATTAAAGGAGGCACGCACGATTCAAGAAGAATCTTTTCGTGTTGTTCCCATTGTAGTCCGGGTAATCAGAGCGATTCATGCGATGCCGCTCAAGGAGGTTATGTCACGGCATCCATCATCCTGCATTCGGCCAGCACGATACACGTGCGGTGCACTAACGTGACTTGAAAGGCTACAAGGCTACATTTTAAATGGTTCGTGTGCGGTATTGCGGACGTGTGCAATAGCAATGCGGGAGGCAAGAAACTTCATTAAATGCTTCAACTTACGCCACCTGTAATATCAGCAACGTTGAGATTTGGGCGTGCTGGTTGAACATATTGAAGAAGTTAAAGCGTAGAGAAAAAGACAAGACACAAAGCTAGCGGTCACGTGAGCTTACGTCACCTTCTGCTCCCAAGATTTCATGTCATTAGGTCCGACGTGCCCCCCCCCCCAAGAAAAAAAGAAGAAAGAAAAGAATAATTTAAAATGGGGCCCAAAAACAATTCGCTTCTATGTACTGTTTTTCCCGGGAACATTTTTCTGGGGGCGCATTATTTCCGTTTGCCTTATTCAGTGTAGCTAAAAGCCGAGCTATACACGCTGAATGAGAAAAAATGGCTCTGATGCCACTAACCTAAACTTTGTAATGAACGGACATCATTGAACGTGGACCCATCCTCGACGTGCTACTAACCTAACCTTTGACAAATGATCTCGGACCATTCTTTCTTACCCTGTGTTTGGTGCCATATTTTCCGCGACCCATCCCGATCACCCTTCGACACGTCCGTACATCCAACGCGCCGTTACATCTAACGAGCCATTACATCCATCGTGCTGTTACATCCATCGATGGATGTAACAGCACGTTGGATGTAATGACTCGTTGGATGTACTGGCCCATTACCTGCTCCCAAATGGATTTTAACAGTTGTCATCTCAGTGGCGATGACAGAGCGTCTGTACAGATGACTGTTTCGTCTACGAAGACATATTTGCATATTTCGTCTGGAGAGCACGTGATAAAAGGGTAACTTACCATAGAACACCATGAGATAATATGAGAAGAACCAATCAACAACCTGAATGATGCCAATCACTCATCTCATTGGTGTAAACCGGTAGGCTTACGCTTTTGTGGCACGCCACTCCGTTATTTTAAGTGGACCCCAAAGCGGACTCCCGCTGTCTGTCACCAGTCAGGTCTGACCTCATTGCCATCTGGTATATAGTAGTAGTATAGTAATGACCAATTAGGTGGATGAACAAAGTCGTTCTTAATTGTGACTGGTTCTCAGCGTGTTATGTGGTGGAGTTCTGTTTTAACAGTGCCCAACACGCTAAAAGCCAATCACCATTCGCAGTGGCACCTTTTTGTGACGCTATACATTCATGCTAATTGTCACAAATAGGCGTACGCCTAGCGTTTTCCACCATACAGGGCAATAAAGGATATTATTCTGTAACGTGATTTCGCTGAAAGGTATCATTCGGAACGGCGATTGGTCATCGCCGTGTTATGCGGTGAAGTTCTGTTTTTATGGTGTAACGGAGCTCCTAAATAGGCCACGGTCGGTTTGTGACAGCATCATCAAAGCTAAGACGTCTAGTGGCCAATACACGACATAATCGCGACCTTACCGTCTCGACTGCTCTCTTGTTAGCTTCGACGCCCGGATGTGGAAAGGCTGTGCATGTATCACAAAGCACGCTATGCTGAAGCCTATGATTATCGCACCGACGTGTCAACATAGTGCTATACGCCGTGAAGATATATCTGCGCTTTTAGGCGTAACCGCTTGCGGCATGTGACATTACATGGCGACGGCTTAGTTAAGCAGACGTGTCCAGTTAGTGAACTCTTCAGTGCCCGAAGCCGCATAAACAGCGGGAAGGACATGATTAGAGGGGAGACGCAACAGCAGGTTCTACGACGTAGGAAGAATTGTATTCAATTATATTTCATAGCCGGGATTGGATTGTCAGGAAGTGTACCACTGGACAACATTGACGGTCGTGAAACGCTGTGTTTTCATCGTTATATCTGCAGCGGTCGCTAGAAGACGATCTCGTTGCTGGCCTCGTCATGATCATAGGTACAGCAGGACGCCAACTCCAATTACTAATGAGAAGGCTATTATTGAAAAGCGGTAGAACAATATCCTTTAAGAAAATGAAAAATGCTATTGTCCTGCTTGTAAACACTGCATTTTGCAAAGGCAGAAATCGTTAGAGGCGCGGGCATGCTGTTGAAAACTGTACGGTATCAAGCGGTTACCACACTATAAGAAATAGGTTGCATATTAGAGGTTGATAGTTGTGTCGGACACCAAACTATCGAATAGGAAAAATAAATGTTAAGTGCATCAAGGTTTGTGGACGAAAACGGGCAAACACAAAAGAAAAAAAAAATAAGAAAGGTTAGTACTGTTCTTATTTCACACTTCAGGTACAATTATTTTGCCTAGAGCATTATCGAAGCATACGCCGAGCAGAGATCGCATTTTTCCCCGCAATCACGGATCTTAAAATTACTGTATAAGCACCACCGGGTGCATTGCAGCGCGATCGAGACGACCACATTAACACGACCGATGCCAGCACTATGAAAGGTCATGCGACAAATGTCCAGTGCATGACTAATTTGAGTACGGCTTCCTGTACTGCATGTTTTCCTTCCTATGAACTCGTTCACGCGTACTCAATTTTGGCAGCGCCGACATTTGACGCCTAGCCTTGTGGCTAGCCGTGTAAAGCCAGCCTGCTTCCAGCGGCACCCAGAGCCGACTAATGACAGCTTCCAGACAACTCAAGCAACCGTGACATGAATAAATACCAGGTAGGGGTTAGCAGTACGACACCATTTCGTAATAGTCACTAGTCATAGTTTTCAACGCGTCACGTGATTAGAGCAATAAATTACGTAGCAAGTGAGTTGCAAGATGTGAAAATAAGATAAAGATTTAATCATAGTTTTACTACACTTATACCCAGAGGCAAACGGGAGATCACTGAACGCTCTATTAAGCAGGAAGTTAGGGGTCATTGATTGGGTGGAGGGTAAGCAATCTATGCAAAGAATAAAGAGCACGGTGTGAACGGATCCCAATGCGAAATGATGTCGTTCGCAGATATGACGGTCACGAAATACGGTAGGCACACCTTTTACAATACACCTTTTTGTGCCCCTTCGCACAACTGCATGGGCATAGTGTGAAAACGAAAAAGTGTACGCCCGTTGTTCTTGACGGGTCAGTTGCTTGAAGGACAGCATTCCGATTCATGATTGGTTCCTACCAACAGTACGAAACTCAGCCGTTTTC
>JARGYV010080379.1:0-12111 GCA_029532675.1 Ornithodoros moubata | reverse complement strand
GACTAATGAAAGAAGTCAACTTCGTTCCTCAGTCATTGTCGGTTACCTTCAATTTTCAAGGAACAGCTAGGGTCCACAGAACAGGGATCAGATCAGTATAATGAAGCGGGATTTGAGTGGCCGCTCTATGCTCGCTCTGTGATTATAGTGTAAAAAGAAATCTGTCAGTTCGTGGATCCCCCACCGAAGCACACTCTCTGACCTTGTAGTCGTTGAAGGCATCCTGGGAATACCTGAAAAGGACGGTGCACCAGCTCCGTGGTCTGCCAGTCTACAGCGCGCAACGGCACCATGAAATGGCTCTGCCGCCTTTTATGGGCCTGACAAAAATACTTCGCACACATACAAGCTCGCCCATCCAACATCTTCTACAGAGGTTGGGCTATCAGCCACCCATGAAGCGCTCCATTACATTGCACCATCCTCCTCTGATCAATGGATCATACCCACTGACAAGAAAGTTGCGCTGCACGTTATCGCGTCCTGCAGTCCTAAATACATGAGTAATAGTTCATAAGTGATCCAAGACTCGCGTCACAAGATATTCTCTCTTATTGTCGGAGTGTGTGGTTCCTGTGGGCATCCAGCCATGTGTTGACATTAACGTAACACAGGCACAGATGCAGCCGCTATACAAGACCATGGTACCACCAGTACTATACTGGCCGTCCCCTTGCCGCGCCTGCTTGTAAAATGCACGTTTGCCACTTCTGTTCAGACTTCACTGCAGGCTCTTTCTCCATGAACTTGTAAGAACCAGTTACCTAATGGCGTTCGAATTCACCTATCACGTCAGCCAGAAACCTTACCCTTAATTGTCTGCATCTGAGTGTGGCGTCCACATCTGCCCTTCGATTCAAAATGCGTCAACTCGGCACCCAATCTTGTCCAATATGTAATATGCAGTGTGACATCGAACACCTTCTACTTCACTGTCACAAGTTCACAACCTCTCGCTCACATTACATCACTCACTACTACTCACTGCTTTGTGGGTATCACTCACTCACTAGCATCAACCAGCGACTCTACGTTACCCTGTATTTTAACTACCAACTTTACTACGCCCTACCTGACGTACACCCAAGCTGACGTACAAGCAGCGTTGCTGTGGTCGTTCACCAGCACGAAACGTCATCCATATATCATAACAGGAAAAAATCTATCAGTCGTGCATCCTCACTTACCCAGTGACTACACCTTCATCTTTTTCCTTTTGAGCGTATGTGTGTGGAATAGCAGGTCGACTTACGACCGGCTAGCCTTTCACAGTTAACAACACCCCCCAACACTGCGAACAATTTGGACGACGTGCGAAAAACTGAACACTGGCTCATTCCGTCCTTTGTTTTCTCGCGTGTTCGCCCCTGTCAGTCTTCAGACTGTTCGATGGGGCATCGCGCGACTACGAGCTCCATACTACAGACAACCTGGCGGAATAATGTGCTATGGAAAGGCGTGCACATCTCTGTATGCTTGATTAAGTGTGCAGATGGAAACGGGCAAAAAGAAGGATGCCTTTTGCGCCCCCTTCTGTCCTGTTCATGAGATGTTAAATGCCTAATTGCGGCGGCCCTGTTAAGAGGTTTCGATCGCCAAGGTTTTTGTAAGTTCGTATCTGCCGTTCGCGTATCATTCGTATACATTTCTTGCAATAACCCAAAGACGACTGTTTTCACATTTGGAACTATTGCTAACACAAGTGAAACTCATGTGTTGCGTTCAGATTTCTCTGTACCTACGCTGAGTTCAGGCTGTTGTTGTTGCCATACACGTTCGTCTCTTCGTTTCTTAGTTTACATTACGAGCACTTACAAGAGTTGTGCCTTTTGCAGTGGTACCAAGTGGACGTATCCCAAATGCCGGATGAAGTGCTGAGGTCAACGTTCTTGCAATGCGGATTCGACGATGGAACAAAGGCATTCATTGAGCATTCGGAGCAAAAGTCGGGCTGGTTTATAACTCAGATCCTTCACTCTTTTGCTCGCCTTTTCTTCGGCTGGTTCTTCACGAAGACGTCTTTAAATGGGTGAGTTTTATTTACTGAGAAAAGGACTGACCACGGTTTGTTTTAATTTGAGCTGTGGAGCAACCATATTTTGGTCCTCCACGGCCTCGTTGGGTTCTAGCTCGCATTCATATGAAGGGGGGGTCATGAATACAAGGTGTCCTGCTGTTCTTGGACCGAGGCCATTTTGGAAACTTTGGACCATGACAGGGCCACTCCTATCGTCGGTTACCCATTCACCTCATTCATTAAGACAAAAAAAAAAAAAAGAGAAAGAGAGAGAGAGGGAAGAACGTAAATGTCCAGTTCAAAATACGTGCAATGTGTTATTATTGAGTAGCTTACGTGCAACATGTAATGTATTACTATAGAGTAGTATAACGGTTTGTGTACCTCGGCGCAGAACTGGTTACGGTAACCAAGAACAGTCTTGGTTTTGATAGCTCACCCATGTCTAAAAAGATAACTTCACCGCATAACACTGCGAGAACCAACCCTATTGCGTCTGGATGTTCGTGTGGCAGCGTGATGGAGGAAAATAGCCGGGCAGGTGTGTGAAGTCGATAGCAAAAACATACTTGTTTATTACATGACACTTCGCAACTGAAAGATAGCCCTTAAGGGTTAGCGCTTTTAAAAGGATCCAATCTGAAAGTGATGTCACGTTGGGGATGGTCCCACCGTTTCGACGTTGGGACCGCTCTGCTTTGATTTTCGTGAGGAAGTCACCTTGCGCGTTTTTTCGGTAGGCGAGTCCAGCTGGCTCGGAGATGAACGGAGATTATCCCTAATTCTGCCAACTGTTCCAAAAATCAGAAAGTTGCGAGCAATGACGTCCTGATGTCAACGTAAGGCTACGCAACGCTGTGCTACGTAAGGCGATGTAAGCTCAGCTGTAATGGTGACGCGTGGAAGGTCAAGTCTCAATATCTCAAGTCTCAACAATCCCCATTCAGATTGTCGTTCACCCGCTTTATTGAAAAAAAAAAAAAAAGATTGGTGTACGCCTTTTGTCACACTTAGCATAACTATGCAAGTGTCGCCAAAAGGCGTACGCCCACACTCTTAAAAACAGAGTTTCACCGCATAACATTGTAAGCACCATATGGAATGATATCGTTTAATAACCTGATTTCTAAAACCCTTAGTGGCACTTAAGCATCCATTTCTAACAGTCGTGAAAGGACGTACTGTTACTGTTCTTGACCAGTGGAAAAACAGAATGCTATTATTATATGCGTAGAGAATTGTCCTCGGCGTATATTCATATCCATTTACTGTAGACGTCATCTGGGCACAAGCTATTCGGGTGGGCTCCAGAAGCGTTATACTCATATAAAAATGCCAAAAGCAGAAAATCTTCCATTCCTGCACTTTATAGAACAGAGTATAGAGTCATATAGAACACTTGGATTACAACTTTAATTAGATATAAGCTAGGCGAGCGGATCCGTTCGTAACATGCGCCGTGACGGGTAGAGAGGCTGAAGTAAACACGTACAACGCACATTGCTCTCCACTAGCTGCCGTTCGCCTTCCGCTGGTGTAAGTTTACAGAGCGCTTTTTTGTCTCCGTTAATGGAGGGAAACGGGTCCGTTTAGAACGGATGCGCAACGCTAGTATGAAAGCAACCTAACCCATGAATAGGCGCCTACTCCGCTTGCGAGAAGAGCGCCAATGCCTCTGTCGAACCTACGAGACCTGGGAACTGTTTCCGTGGGAATCCTTGGCTGTGGCCGAACGTTCTTTTGTGCGTCGGTCTCTTATGCTGTTGCATTGAGCTTGGAATATGCCAACACCTCACCACAGCATGCCTCCGTCTTCATTGTCAAGTTCAAGGCCCCCTTACAAAGAGAGAGAGAGAGCGGTTCTTTGCTTGACCTTTGCAACTGCTAACGACAACAATGGAAAAATATAGAAATACAGTTTATCTGAACAGGGGGTGTCTCACCCTCCTCTTGTCCAAGCGAACATGATGGGACACCTCATGCGAGGGAGCCTCACACATGTTACATTGGTGAACATGGCCATCCGAAAGGAGGGAGAAAAGAGAAAGAAAGAAAGAACTTGTTGCAGTGATTGCTCCCCCGCCTGTGTAGCCAGTATTTTTGTTTGTTTTTTTCCATAACGTGTTTAGTGCTAGCTACGTTGCTATTCAACAGATTGGACGAGTGAAGTTTTGTGTGCGTTCTTAAGGGTTTCGTCCCGGTCGCAGTTCCAGGCTTCAAGCTGAACTCACTTTGCTTTGATAAACCCACCCAGCATTAATCCTCAGTTTGGTAATAGCGTGCATACTGCCTATGTCTGTATTTCAGACTATAACGCAGCTAGAAACTATCGATAGTCGATCGCGTTTTTTTTTGTTTTTTTCTTTTCGTGCCGAAGTTTGATTAGCCACGGCATTTCATGTTTGTGCTCGTGTACCTAAAAGTGTACGCGTCGCGCCAAGGCCTGAGTCGACGGTTGCTCAAGGCATTCCCAAGGCAAAGGAATCGGAAACTCACCACTCCATGGAGTGGTTGGTTAACACGCGCGTATGCTGTAATTTTTTCTTTCTGTCTTGTATGCGCGTGCGAGTGCGTGTGCGTGTGTGTGTGTGCTTTCTTCTATGTCGTTTGTCGCTGGGCCAGTTCTGCGAACTTGAGGTCAGAGAAAAGGAAACTGCGCGAGGAAAGACGTAGCGGGGCCTGCCAGGACCGGGACCGAAGTTATGGCGTATAGGAGGCGTTCGTTATGGTGATAAACAATCGCTTTCGTCTGAACGTTTAGCTCGTGTGTAAAGGCAGTGAGGGCATCCTCGTCCTGCAAGGACCTGTTTGCATTGCCTTTCGGGTTCTGTTTACTCGCGGAAAAGTAAAATAAAGGATCCAGATCCTCTGAGACCAGAAACCTCTGTTGGCGATGGAGACGGATACCACAGTAAGCAAATTGATCAATGCCAAACGGCGTGTAGAGTTTGCCCATTTGTCACAACAGAAACACGACTGGCTTCGTACTTCGTAGACATGGATTGTGATCTTATGAGGTGGTGATTTTTTTAATAAAAATGAAAACGATAATTCGGTCTGTACCATTGCATGTCATGCCCGGTCCATCGTACAACTGACAAGAAAGAAAAAAGGGCAAAGAGAGGAAGCTGCGGTAAACCATGAGAGAAAAGTAAACAGAAAGAAAGAAAGCAAAAGCCTCCCAAACGTGCAGCCGCAGAGAGAAGCAAATGACCAGTCCCTTCACCTTTCGCCTCCTCTCCTCTCTCGCTTCATGATTTATGGTGGGGACTCTCGGAATGGCGACTCGCTTCAACAGGCAGCCACGGACTCTTTTCTTCGGTTCTCCAATTACGTCGGGATTTTTCGCGTCCGGCTTTTAGTCGTCTATCTTTAGTTTCGCTGACAAACGGCTTTGCTTTGTTCAAATCATATTTTTCTCTGCTCTTAACGCTTTTATTGCGCAGTCAAAACAGCGCGAACCAAACCGTTACTTCACGTGGAAATTTCCACATTTCGTTTTCTGCGACGACGTAACGTTTTCTCCCCTTCTCGCAGCGAAGGTTACAAACTGTTGTTAAATCCAACACTTCGGTTTTGATTAAAGGACGAGGCCAACCGCGGGTACAGCAGCTTTCCACTTCTTTTATTCTGTTTGTTTGTTTGTTTTTGCGCATACTCTCCAACGTTTCAAAGCAGGGCGAATCGGTTGGCAACACCTTTCACGACGCGGGCTCCTCCCATTGCGTTTGTCAAGAAATCGTTTTACTAACACTGCGTTACAGCATTTTATTTATTTTCTTGTAAGCATGTTTGGTTTTACGGTTCTTTTTTTCCTTTCCTTTCCTTTATGCCACTGCATCGCGTTGCTAACGCTACAGTCTCATTTTAGTTTTCGAACTAACTGAGGTCAGTGAGGTGCATTGAGACGAAATGAAGGACCGTAGGAAGATGCATGGGGTGAAAGACGTTGGAACTTTATTTTCCCAATGGCTGAAAATGTGCCCAGCAGTCAAGCGATTACTGAGGATCCCAATTATTGGAACGCTTTCCCTGTTCTCCCCATGTCAGACGCACTCCTGCACAGCTTGCCGTCCCTTCGCTGTGCCGTTCCTTTGCTTTGTTTTCGGCGTATTTTATCTGTCACGTTGACCCGACAGTGACAAATGGTGTGCCTACCAATTCTCTCTTTTTCTTTCAAGAGATTGGTGTACTGTTGCCGTCGCAAAGCCGGCCAAGTCCAAAATTATCGTTGTCTATCTGCGTAATGAAAAGTCCTATCACCCAATCTCTCCCCGCGCTTTAAAGACGAATGGAGGCGAAATGAGACGGTCACCAGCAGACCTTTGTACGAGCCTTACGGGAAAAGACTGGATAAACTTCACTCTGTTGCACTGTACTCTATTAGGTCTCAGATTGACTTCATTACGACCCTTGACGTTCGTGACGCCTGTTCCTTGATTAGAGGTACTGAGCAACAGTCATGACAATGTAGTGCACCACTATATACACGTCGTCCTCGTTGTACTTCTTGTGTGTAGCTTTGGAGACAGTTGCCCCTGGGCATAATGACGAGTCCACACTGGGTCCTTCTTGCGTCGTTTTGCTTAGTCTGATATCACTCGCTTTCCATAAGCTGGATGTCTCACGCAGATGACCACACATGAACGAAGACTGCATATAAAGACTAGGTTTTAGTCGGCCAGAGCCCCCTATTTGAAGAGCTCCCTAGCAGTGCTCTTATTTGAAAATATACATATATATATACGTGGCCTCAGGCTTTCAGTAAACAATTTAATTTCATAAATCGATTAGTGAACTAACGAGTTAACAGCACGACGAAGCCCAGAGTGTCAAAAGCTCTGGGACGATGCATCGGGTGCGTTGTGCAGGAGATGCACGCACAGGGCAACGCTTATGAGAATAAACCAGCGGCAATGCCGAGTGAGCAACGGCATCGCTGAGGTTCGAATCCCACCGCCGCTGTTTGAGGTTTTTCCTGGGTTAGGTTATCCTCTCTTTTTCTTGCTGCCGTGTCTTCACCCGTCCACATCCGTACGCGTCTCATGGTCGCAGTTGCCCTGCGGCGCTAACACCGAATTAAAAAAAGAAGAAGAAAACACAAACTTAAAAGTGTAGGAGACGAAGCAGTTGAAAAACTGAGACATAGGGCGGCTTCGCTCGCTGTCTCATTGGACGTCGAAGACTTCGTGGGAACAGTGCATTCACTGTATAGAAAATAACATGGTAGTTACAATATTTGTGACGAGCACTCAGAGTGATAATGCGTCCACGATTTCCGTGCATTTTTACACCTTCGAATTGCGTTATCGGATATTTTTCGCATTGCGCTCATTTATAAGCAGATGGTTTTACACTAGAAAATACGATAGTGAGCTGGTATACTGTGGTGTAAGAAGTTTCTTAGCATAGCCATTGTACCCACTGCAAAGTACAATGGGCCTGAAGCTAAATACATGCAGCAGCACAGAATTAACGCTACTACCCAGCAACACTAAATAAACTCATAACAAGTAAGTTGTTGGGTTATGTAGTGTTGCTTTTGTGCTTTTCTTTGAAACTTCGCTATGAGAAAAAGTTCACTTTTTAAGTAAATCCTGTATGATAATGAGGCGTATGCCAGCCAACAAAATGAGTTTCACAACGAGTTCGAGATAAGACGAGCGCGATTTCACCCAAGGGCACTTCAGTTTGCCAACATGGCATTGTTCTGTTTCACCGTGAATTAACGGTTGTTAGTCTTTAACAAAGTAGCATTAATTGTCATTCGCAACATACTGCCTAAGGGCACAAATGTGAGATAATGTGGCAAAGGCTCATTCTTGTTTGTTTGTTTCTTTAACTTGGTCGCCAGGTATCGCTCGAATGATTTCTGCCCCAGCATTCCGGGCCATGCAAAACCTCCTGGATGTTTGCACCGGAAGTCAGTGTTTACGTGAGACGGGAGCTCTCACAGAGAACCACCGATTGTCCTCCGCAGTCTGCGAGGCGAAATGCAGTCTGGAGTGGCAGCAGGGGTCAGGGTCGAGGTCTCCTTGCTTTTATGAGGCGCTGCTCGTTGGGTTTCTCCGTTACGGAGAGCAATACAAAGATGTCCATCGCCTTCCTGCTTCTTTGGGCGTCTATCCTCGGGGTTGCCTCCTTATATAGCCGACCGAGGAAGGCAGCTCTAGAACGATGTGTATCACTGAGGTCGACGCTCGTAAACCCGGCTTTCTCCACGTCTCTCGGCAACAAAACCAAAAGCATGGAAGCAGGAACATGCTTTCTTTCTTTCTTTCTATTTTTCTTTTCTTGTCTTTCTGGTTGCTTTATGGTGGGCAACTAAGAAAGCATTATCGGTCAGTGTGTGAAGGTTGTGCCGGAATAGTGTGGTCTGTGCGGAGTACCTTGCAGTTACGCGTTACCATTTTTTTTTTTTTCTTTCGTTCGCTTACATGCCGGTAACAAATTTCTGGCAGCTGTGTATCCTCCATTTACATCGCTTGATCGCTGACTGCATAGATAGATAATCTCAACCACCGATGGAGGGAGAGAGGTCAAAAAGTCGCGTAAATTCCCCACTCCCTTTTCCTCATCAGTGAATGGCTCATTAACTGAAAGTTTCGTGGCAAAGCCTATTCAGTCAGAAAGAATAACAAAATAAAATCTCACTGACTGCGGCTTACTATAGGTCTTACCCTCTAGCTGGCACAGAAGAACCGTTTTCAGGTCCTTGTTAGCAGTGCAATATTTAAGTGGAAAGATGACACCCGTACCGTAGGGGAAGTTATGCCAGTGATAGGGGAAAACAGTGACTGCCACGAGACTGCACTGTTAGAAAGGGGGTTTTAACCCTTCTTCGAAAATAAGCTTGCTCCCACAAACGCAAGCGCGCGCGCACCCCGGGAAACCTCGTTGCGTCGCACCTGGGCGTACATTCGGTCCGTCATTTGGTGAAAGTCACAGTGTGGGAGGTGTATGGGAATTTCGTTATCGTTCATGGAATATCCGTAACCTTTAATATTTTCCACTAACGCAGAGAGCAACGCGAAGTTAAAGAATATTTCAATACTTTCTATACTTCCGCGCTCCTCTTTTCCCTGTCGCCCTGTACTGTTCCACTAAGGGTGGGTTCATGCAAGAGTTCTTTCCATTCGCGTCTTTATTTATTTTATATTTTTCGGACTGAAGACGGATACATTGTAGCCTTTTGTTAGGTGCTTTATGTATGTCATTTGGGGTCCTGCGGACGTCGAAAGGAAAGACGAGCGAGAAAGGCGGTCCTTACTCGCAGGAATCGTGGTTAACCGTCTGGTTGTCCACAAATCCTTGTAGCCTAAACGTCAGACCTCCATATTTGTTTGCGTCCTAGGTATATTTCACTGTGATCTATTGCTCCCTATACATTTTTTTTAACTGTTTGCTTGCATGGACTAATGTTGGAACGAAGGGTTCTGCAGCGAAGTATCTGAATCCAGCAAAGTCTTCCTCAGAAGTGTTGAGGTTAGGGAGAAATAAAAAGAAATAGTTTGCTGGGAGGACATAAAAGCATGCAGTCACCTACTAGGAATTCAGTGTTTGCTTTTTTTTCCCCTTCTTCTTCTTTGTATCAAATGATCGGAGCGTCCCTATTCAAGGAACGCTTCTTTTCGTTTTCTTTCTTGTAAATGTAATTAAGGTTGAGAAAAAACGCAGCCGTTGAACGGGCTTTCAAGACCAACTGTTTTTCATTACAAATTCTTTCCGTTTCCCCTTAGTACGTTGTTTATTCTAAACAGCTTTGTGCTTCAGCCTCAGTTTTCGATCGGCGCGCCCGTACTGGAAATTGTTTAGGAATAAAGCCGAGAGCATCTGCAGCGATACACAAAATTAGGAATAATCACAGAGGGAAAGGAAGACAGGCCGCTATTGTTGTCATTGCGTGGGGGCAGGCTCGCTTATTTCACTTCCATTCGTTTCTAGTTTTGGATGGGGGGAAAGAAAACGCATCATCTCAACTGCACGCGTTTATTCTCGAAAGACGTCTTTCATATTCTCCCCTCTTTCTAAGAAAAAATCGCGGAGTTGTTTTCTTCCCCCTTCTTTTTTCTTTTTTTTTTTTTTATGCGAGCGAACAGGGCGGGGGAAGAAGAATCGCCAAGTAAATAGATGCTCAGGACACGGGTCCCCTGCATCGTGTGTTTGTGCAAACCCATCCATACGCTAGTTCGTTAAATTGCCAGCCTCGAAAGCGCACTCCAATCACTTCTTCCCTCGAAATCAGGTTCAAAGGCTACTGCTGCCTCTGCCCTTAGGCTTTGCATTCCTTTTTTCACGTGACGTTATGCGTGCATGTAGCGGGGTGACGTGATTCATCAGAGTCCTGTTTGTATATACTGAGCCTATGTATTCCTAGATGAGGAGCGAACGTTTCAAGCTGTCACTTTGCCTTCTTCTCAAGGAGGTTCTTGGGGTACACACCGAAAGAGAAGAGTGAAACAAACAAAGCTTCCCGCAATCCGGCCGTGCTCTCCTTAAAACTTCGTCGCATGCGCGGCAAACGGGCAAAACGGACAGGAAAAGAAAAATACTAAAAAAAACTTCTTCGCGCCTTCTGCCCACTATTGTATACAGCATTCACGGCGCCTTTGAAAGTGCTTTCTCCGCTTACGACAAAGCGACCACTATTGGTTCATTGCAATCACAGTTATTGGAAGCTCGGCGCATGCAGGAGGTCCAGGCGTTGTCTTTAGGAAGACATTTCACGGGGGTTAACTCCTGTTGCTCTTCTGTACAAAGCTATGACCGCACCTGCTTTTGTAAAGTGCGCGCGAAATTGTAATAATCAGCGAGAAATTTCTTGGAAAAACTGTTCCGTCCCAGAGGATTCCGTCTCGTGAGCTGCCAGCGCTCCGGCTGTGGTACTGTACGGGGTCAATAGGCATGTACGCCAGTTAGTTATTGTCCGTTTCTGTTGGGGCTACTGTTTTCTGACATTATGACTTTGTCATCCTTATCAGAGATAAGGATGTTCATAGGATGTCATGTCAAACTCACTAGAAAACATGCAAGCTCTCAGTCATTCCAGTCGTCAGATTTTGTTTACTATCTGTGTCACCGCCGCATGTGATCAAACTGATACCTGCCTTGCTGAAGTAGAGATGTCAAGGTGAGATAAGCAGCTGCGCTACCGAGAAAAGGAAAAAGAAAAATAGGTTTTTTCTGCTAGGTAATGGATAAGCTGCATGTACATTCTAAAAACAGAACTTCATCGCATAACGCGGCGATTGGTCATCGCCGTGTTATGCGGTGAAATTCTGTTTTTAGACTGTAGGGGGTCATGCAAACGGTGCGCCTTAGTTAGGGTGAAGAGTGGCGTCTCACCTCGCACGCGCACTCTCATATATTGTAAAGGGATTCACAACTCAGATGTATAGCGTGCATACACTAACCAGGCAGGGCATTTTGAGAGCCTTCTCGACGTATATGATGGACTTCCTATGCCTCCTAATAAAACGTTTGGTCGTGCAACGTGTGATCGTGAGAGGTATAAGGGATAGGTAGGCATGTATCAGACGTCTGCAACCAAGGAGCCAATCGTAAGGAAGAAATTTCCCTTGGTAGACTCGATGTGCGACTGCAGTCATGCAAGCAGCGTCCCCAAACACTCGTTTGGTGCTGGACGTATTGGACGTAATGCGAGCGGAAGTATTATATAGCTTGGACGTGAACCGTGCTGACACGTACTCTGCTTGACGCGTAGATTTCTTTGTTCTTTCCTTCCGATCGTCATGAGCATGTGGGTCGGCTGGCCACGCAAAGATTGGGCTATAAAGATGACGACAGCGCAACCGTGACGAACACGAATCCTGTCCATTTGTAATCGATTCTTGGTGTTCGTCCCAGAAAGCGATTTGCGCCCCATATTGAGCCACACATGCTCCACAAGTTCAGGTACCCTTTCACTACGGCTCTGTTATTACACTTGGCTTCCGGAAATTATGCTAAGTGCATGTTATCGTGGAAAGCCGTAGTTTCCTCTACACTCTAAAAACAGAACTTCACCGCATAACACGGCGATGACCAATCGCTATTCCGAATGATACCTTTTACTGACCCTATTTGCTGGAAAC
>JARGYV010080375.1:0-12632 GCA_029532675.1 Ornithodoros moubata | reverse complement strand
TCAATATAGACACCTGAGAACGTTGGCAATATGTTCTATGTCGTAAATGCTGCTTATATTCCTGTAGAGCGCCGAACGTCCAGGCAATGCAATGCAAGGCGAGAAGGGGTGTTAGTGTGTACTTAATAGATCTGTGAAACTAATGGAAATGAACGGCATGAAAAGGAATACCATGGCACGCAGTTTAGTGAGCTTCAGGGCGCTAATGTGATTCTTGTCTGAAAGGAAAGTGTGTAAGATGTTTGCATGACCGTAAACGGAAAAGAAAAATTTGCCTTTGAGGTAAAGAAAATTTATTGACTATACAAGGTGCACGATGTCAGAATCCACCAGCAAGCTTAAAGAACCCAAATAAGTAGCATGATAAATAAGAAAACGGGACGCTGCAAAAGTGGAATAGAGAAACTACCACTGCAAAACTAACGGCATAGAAAGCGAAAGCTTCATAAATAAACGTATAGCCATATAACAAGAATCAAGAAGACAAGCATTGTAAAGTCAGGAAAGTCTTCATTGAAAGTGTGGCCATGAAAGGATGCGTTACGTGCCTGGCGCCATGGAGAAAAAGAGGAGAAGTATTAAGAAAACAATAGCAGTTAGGTAGACTCCTAGTTTGCACTATGCGAGCAGCACGCATATTATTTTTCGCAAAGCGTGCCCCCCAGCTTTGTACTTACTCTGTATTTTTCAAGTTGCTCTTGTGTCTGCTGCAAGTTCAGTATTTGCACGGAATGTTGTGCCATGATCTCAACGGATGTCTGAAGCAACCATTTCTCGGTGTCCTGCAGAGCTTTCTGGTAGCTCTGTAGCTGTTCCAGTTCTTGCTCCAGACCCTCCAGGATTCCCTACAGAAGGCGATGATTTGGTAAACCAGTCATAGCTAGAGCATGATCGGTCTGTTACCTTGCACTTGGAACGAAGTTGGTTCAGCCGATCGTTCATGTTGCGCAGCTGCTGATGGACGTCCCGGTCACCTGATTTTTCGGCAAGCTCTGACGCTTCCGATTGAAGGTCGCACAGCTTTTTGCCGTGGTCCTCGATGTCCCTTAGGATGTGCTGCGAGAGTTTTTGAAAATAGGAAAGGGAAAAGTGACTTGGTTGTTGAAACAATAGTCTTCACAAGAGGTGCAGTGATGAGTAAGTGCACAGGTACCTTATACTGCTCGATCTGTGACCGGATCTGAACGGTATCGCCAGCAGTCTTGGGCTTCGTCTTGAGACGCTCTTCCGTTTCCTTGAGCCACTCCAGAAGGGCGTCGCGGTGAGCCGTGAACTCCGTCCAGCGGGTTAGAAGCGTCGACAGGCGTCCTATAGCTTCGCTCGTCTGCTGCCCAATGTCAGTAAGCTGGTCTTGCATAGCGTCAACTTCAGCTCGAACGACCGCCTGTCCGACGTCAGGAGAGGCGCCCATGAGGCGAGTGGCAGTATCTGTTGCTACTGACAACAGTCGTTTGCCCTCTGGGATACTGCTTGTGTTCAGCACCTGCAAAGGATATGCGCATGCATCGGCATATGAGCAATTGTGAACCTACCGACACTTCTGCTGAAACCGTAATGAACGTTGAAAACCAACCCTCAGAGAACCTAGTCGCTCCTGAATGACTGGAACTTCTCCCTTCGGTTCTTTGTTGCGAGACAAGGTCTCTTCCGCGGTTTTCAACCACTGGGTAAACTCTTCTTTTGCTTTTGTGAACTCTCTCTCATTGTTAAGCGTCTTCTGCAACCTACCGATTGCATCCTGAAAGCAGAATTCAATTGTCGATCCGTATAACTTCACATGACTACTGCGCCGATATTTTCACATGTACTCACAGTAAGACTGGATAACAGAGAGTTGTACAATGTCGACAGCTTCACCACTTGATCTCTGACGGATGTTTGGGAGCTTACAAGAAGGAGGCGCTCACAGCTCTCATTCAGTTCTTCCATATCAGGCTTGTGGAAGGATGCTTCTTCCAGTAAAGCCTAAGGAAGGGAACATAATGGTCGATACCACGATATCGAAGTGTGAATATTAAGGGTGCCCCGTCAGCTTACCTTCAATTTGTCCAGATGTTCTGGTTGCCCAACCTCAGTTGCCAAGGCCGCTCTCGCGTTACCTTCGAACCGGCCCCGCAACCATTCAGACATGCGCTCGTAAATCTGTTCAAACTCCTCCCAAGCTTCTAGGCATCGGCGCAGAGAATCATCGGCGTCTTTCGCCATACGCTGCACATCTTCGAGTTCATTTTGTATTTCCTCCAGCTGGAGCTCCACTCTTTGATTTCCAACGGCGTTCAGTCTAGGCTTCAGCTCTTCTGTCAGTTTGGCCACCTCGTCAACTATCGCTTGTCCTTCACCCAGTTCGTTTTTCAGTTTCTCTAGTTGACTGTGTTTTTCCTTTACAACAGCTTGGTTTCCAGAAACGTCACTACACCTCTGCAGCTTTAGCTTTGCTTCTTTCAGCCATATCAGGGCCTTGGAGTGCACAGCACGGTGTTTTTCAAGAAGCGAGACTTGTTCCTCTAGCTCGTTCACTTTGGTATCAACGTTCTGGCGAAGTTCATCGAATGACTTCAGGGCATCCGTTAATTCAACGTTTGGTTGCGGCCGGCGCCTGAGATGAGAGGTTATATCGTCATGCGAGGCAATGTCAGACTGAAGGGCTCTGAATTTTTCAAGCAGGCTCTTCTTCTCCATAAGACCGGACACGTCGTCTGCAGACTGCTGAGAGACCTGCGCTTCAACGTCACGCAGCCACGTGAGGAACTGTCGTAACTCTTTGGCACGTTCTTCGAGCTCGTTGAGCTGACTAGACAGGGCAGATCGGGCTTCCGTAATCTCGCGACACAGACGTTCGAATTCCGCTACTGTGCTGTCAGCACCTTCGCGGATTTCTTTCACACCGTCCTGAGATGTCGTCTCGATGACTTTCTCAGTCAACTCAACCATGTACCTCACCTGAAAATTTATGTAGACGCTGTAATTAACCTAACAAACCCTTTAGAAAGCCCACTGATGGGGCCTGCTTGTAGCTTGGAATCACCTACCTTGTTCCGGCCTTGCTCCATTGACGCTGACAAGGCTTCTAGTCCGCGCAGGTGAACTTCAGCATCTTCTGGAGAAGTAGATGCCTTCTTCAGCACCTTCAGTCGTTCCTGGGCTGTTTCCAGGAACTCAGAGCATTCTGCATGCATGCACTGTTGTTGCTGATGTTCCTGGAAGTGTTGCTCCAAGGCGTGCATGACTTCCTTCGCTTGTGACAGCAGGTTCGTGTACCGAGCAGAAAGCTGTGTAAATGCGTTGCAGAGGCTGGAGTCCGAGTACGTTTCTAGTAGTAGCTGGGCTTTCACATTCAAGGTGTCGAACGCAGACTGCCATTCAAAGACCCCTTGCAGTAATACCTGAAAGGCAAGTGGTTATTCTTACATATTTTACATCTGTTATACAACCAATTCAATAAGAACAAAATCAATTCAACTAAATTTAATTCAACAGCGTCGAAATTTCATCTCGCCGTCGTACCTGGAACTCTTCGAGCTTTGTCCGTTTAGCGTAGAGGCTTGGCTGAAGCTTCTCGAACGAGCGCACCTTGGGCTCCATCTCAGTCAGCCATGCCTCACACTTCTGGAACTGCTCACTGTATTCGTCCCATTTCACGAGACCAACGTCCAGCGACGTCCTCACGTCAGCGAGGTTTTGTCGCAGAGTCTCAAGTTCCTTGCGTAGACGAGAAGACTCGTCTGACACGTACGCTTTCTCTTCGGCGTCATCCAAAAAGCCACGTGCCGTTTCCGCAAGGGCTTCCACGAGTGCTAACTTTTCTTCGCCTTCTTGTAGTTCGGACTCCAGCACCTGTTTAAGAGTGCAATTATAGAGGCCGTGAAGACAAAGAGACCTGAAGCAGGAGAGGCGACTATACCTCACCTTCACAATGCCATGTCGTGTCTGAAGCTCAGCGTGGTTACCGGTTGGCTGTGAGCACTTGCTCAGCTTTTCTTGCGCAGCCTGAAGCCAAGTACTGAAATCTGCGCAAGCATCCATGAACTCCTGTAGGTGGCCCATCACTGACCGCTGCCTTTGGAAGAATTCCTTCGGAGTACAATGCACAGGAATGTAAGCAGGTCTTTAATCAGGCATGACTTATTGAAGGAGGTTTTCCAGTTGATTACCTTAGCGGAGTCTATGAGGTTGCTGTATTTTCCGGAGATGGTCGCCACGGGTGCAGCGCCAGTTTGTTGCAGTTCCTGGGCCTTGACGGTGATAGATTCTATCATAGGCTCGAAGGATTCAATGTCTTGAACCAAGCTCTAAAGAACGATTTTACCGATGTACGTACTGTTACACAAGAGCAACTTCTCAGCACTTATGAACTTTAGTGTTAAAACAACACGGTGTGAAAGAGCTTTTTAAAGCGCAGTCGAACTTCCGCTACTTACGTTGGCGCGTCGCAGCCGTGCCTTTCGCTGTGCCAGCGACTCCTTAGCAGAACCGAGTTTCTTGGGCTTCTTAGCTTCCTCAAGCTTCTGGTCGTGATCTTGAATCCAGTCAAGCAACCGCTGCTCTGACGAACTGTAGTCGGCCCATTGCAGAAGCTGTGTCTCCAGCGTTACCTACTCAATCAGAACGAAATATACTTCAGAGAATCCCCGTTACTCTGCATTTAACCCACCTTAGTATCAGAAAGCTTCAACACCACTCTGTCCCACAGTTTCTGAAGCTCCTGCATCTCCTGGGCGATGGCTTCCTTTCCGCTGGCATGTGTGCTTCGCAGTGTTTTTTCCCCGGCATTCAGGGCCGCGTGAACAAGGGAGTTGCCCTCATCCTGCTTTCTCACCATGTCCTGTGGGTAGCACCGGAACACTCAGCTGGGAACCACAAGCATTAAAAAAGCAGCGTACCTGAACCCTGACAAGAAGGCGCTCTACATCTTCTTTGCCTGTTGTAGGAACTGAACACTCCTGTACGGCTGTATTCATCTTCTCGATCCACGCACGAGCAGTATCATGTGCAGCAGCGTATTGTTCATGTTTCTGGTACGTTTCCGTAACGCGACTGAGAAGGTCCTATGGTGCGAAGCAGGCGTACGTTTTGATGATGTAGTTATCCAGCACGCACAGAACGTTGTTATTTACCTTGGCCAAGTTTAGAGTAACTTGGTAACGAGAGTTGAGGATGGTGAGCTGGTTACGAACGTAGGTATCCAGATGAGAGGCGAGAAGGCCTTGAGCTAGGAGTGTGACCTTATCCACGGCTTCGCGTCCTTTCTCTAGCTCCTCTACGAGGCCCTAGAAAAGAATGTTCTCGTAAGAATTACATTTTACAATCGGTTTCGTAGTAGTAGGAATGACTATCAAAATGAAACCGCTAGCGTACTTGAGCCTTCTTTAGAGCCTGATTTTTCTCTTGTAGTGTAGGCCACAGGACTTGTCGTTGGCTCTTTACGTCGTCCTCCATAAGCTGCAGCCATTCACCAACGCGGTCATATTCTTCACGGAATTCCTTCAATTGCGTGCAAGTAGTTTCTAAAGAGGAGGGAAGAAACGTGCATGAGAAAGACCCTCATATGCAAGAACCAGTTCAGATTACGCATCAAGCTTGTCTCCGTCTTACCAAGTTTAGCCCTCGTACTCTCGATCTCGTTGAAGAGGTCAACGAAATCTTTCTGCAGTGCTTCAGCATCTGCATCGATGAGCCTCTTGCCATTGTCTGAACTGCGTTCCTTGGCTTTCTCGCGAGTTTGAAGCACTTCTTCAAGCTTCAGTTTGCCTTCTGCCTTCTTGGACAGCAGTTCCTGTAGATGGCACAATTAATATGAACCACGAAGAACTTATTTGTGTTGTGACCTGTAGAGTGCTTACGTCCATAACCGATATGCTGGTTTCCAGACTGAGACGATCGCTCAAGGACCGCGTGAAGGGTGGAATTTTCTCACGCAGTTGCCTCATCCAAAGCACAAGGTCTTCGCAAGCACTTCTAAGAGCAACGTGGTCTCTATATGCGCATTCGTTTGCAGTCACTTGTTCCTACAGAGAAAAGGCAGCCGATTCAGACATAGATTGAAAACAACAACATTACTTCGTGAAGAAGACGAAAAGACATCAATGGCGTAATACCTTGGTCTTTCCCTGAAGAACCTCAAATCGTGAAATTACGTCTTTGGCGCGTGCGATGTACTCATTTTCCGGGTGCTCATTAGAAAGTTCTGTTGTTCGGACTTTGAGACTCTCCACCTCTACTTGACTTTGCTGGATCTTGTGTTCAAGGTTCTGTACACCCGGAAAGATAATTCAGTAAACACGAATGCACGAACAGATTTTCAGGGCAAGAGCAAGGTATACCTTGACTTTGTCTAGCAGTGCTTTCTTTTCTGATACAGTTTCCTGAGGACGTGAAGCATCAGCGAGGGATGTCTCAGCGGTATCCACAAATCGCTTCACCTGTTTGAAAAGGACCGAAAACGGTATTTAAAAAATAAAAAACAAAACCGTCACACCAACCACTTCGAGATTTTTTTTTTTTTTCCTCTTTTTTCGAGATTTCTAGAGTAATGAAATTACCGACCTGGTCGACGAGTGCTCCGAAGCTGGTCCAAAGGCGAAGAGCTTCGTCCAATGCTGAACGAGCTGCAGCGAGACGCTGAAGGAGCGTCAGCTTGTCTTCTGTCAACCGCTGCACAGTCTGTCCCAATGGAGCATGACCAGCAGGAGCCGTCTCTCCAAGCACCGTCTGACACTGCTCCGTTGCTGCTTGCACACGGGACACCAACTCTTCTTTGCTCTTGATCAGCTCCTGTCAGTGATTAATAAACGTGAGCGAGACCTACAACAGAGACAACGGGAGAAAGTAAATACTGCGACGGACCTCGAGGTCAGACAGCCGTTCTTCCAGGTCAGGAACTGTGCCATCGGCTGTCTCGCATCGTGTAAGCTTCTCATTCATGTCGCGAATCTTGTGCTGAGCTTCGTTGAATTGCTTGTCTAGAGTCTCGTGGTTGGAGACGTACTGAGTCCATTTGCTGACCGCTTCCTACAGTATAGAGAACGTGCTATTCTAATATTCAGTGCAAACGCGATATGATGATTTCATGTACCCTCATGGCTACGAGTAGCTGGTGGTAGCGAAGTCCCAGGTCTGAAAGTCTACTCATGCGGCGTGAGCTTTGTCCACGTTGCAACTGCTGAACTTTGTCAGTTAAGGCGTCAATCTCCAGTTCCTTGGATTCGACTTCCTTTAGTTTTTCCTGTATAACCAGAAGACACTTAAGTCGTTCTGCCAACAATGACGTTCTGTCAACGTGAAATTATTCAGCCCTACCCGAAGGCGATCCAATTGGGCCTGTTTCGCAGGTAGACTGTCCGCGAGGAGTGTACTTTGAACTTGAGCCTCCTGGTCACGAACCCAAGCGTTCATCACCTCCACACGGTCTTCCTGTTCCTTCCATTCACCCAGAAGTTTTTCTAGTTCTTCCTCCGTTGACACCACGTATTTGTACGTATCCTGTAAAAGTAAGGTATCTTTAACAACCGTGGGCACGATTTTTATACGGAATACGTGTTACCTGCCAGAGGTTTTTCAAAGCGTCCAATTCGCCCTTGACAACGTTATGTCCGGAAGATGTTGTAGTTTTCATTACGGATGGAAGCTGCTCTTCAGCATGCTTCAAATCCTCTTCGTGAGCAGGGAAGCTAAATGTCAGTGCCTGTGAAATACATGCTGCACGTTAAGACAAAGCTATCCCTGGAATGTCATTTTGATGTTTAGACGGGTTTTGAAGCAATGTATATGTCTTGCACAGTTCTTCCCCTTCTTTGCAGACAGCTCGTACAGCCACCTTCAGAGATAGCGATTGGAGTGTTGTAGAAAGTGATCGCAGTCTATCTGGTGATGTTACCCTTACTAATGGTACCATGAGGTTAATACGCAATGCGAAGTAAGAAGTGAGGGACAGCGGATGCTGGCATTACCTTGATGCGATCCTGATTTGCATAGAGGGCAAGACGGTCGAGGTTCCTGTCAGACAATGTCGTTGCTTGCTCTCTGGTTGAGCTCAGCCACTCCCGAACGGCCGCCTCTAGTTTGCTGAGGCGCTCGTGCTGGAGCACTGCGTCTTCCAAAACGGTAACTGCATTCTGCATGACATGAAGAGAATTAATTGTGACACGGCAGGATAACAGCGTAGTACAGATGGCTTACCTGAACATTTTCTACGTGCTTACGGTGTCCGTCTACAATCGCTTTGAGGGCTTCTTCCGATTCAGCGTCACGATCAGGAATGGCTTCAGCCTTCACTATGAGGTCTTCCACAGCTGGCTGGTGCTCCTGGGCGTCTGATAACAGCGTCTGTAAAAGTACGATTAATCTTATCAGCGTCATTGTTTCTAAGCCGTACGAATAATAACGGTGCCGTATGGGTTACACGTACGGTCTGTCTGCGCATGTGGCGTCGTATTGCACTTGCCGCAGGGTAGGATTGTGGATAACTTAGACCACATGGGGATATTTTGACGTGCGCCGGAAATCTCTGACACAGGGTGCCAATAACAATGCTTACCTCCCACATATATTGCTACCGTCCTCGGCTGGGATCGAACCCGCGAACTTCAGCACAGAAGCCTGACACGTTACCACTGCGCTACCGCACCCTAGCGGTTGTGAGAAAACTGTGGGAGATAAGAGCATCCCTACCCTGTATGTTCGCAGGTTTGTTCGTTTCTCTTCCAAGGTCGTTCCCAAACGAGGCGCTCCTTCCATTTGTCTCTGCGCAGTTTCAAGCCAGGTCTGCATCCTCTGGACGATGTCCTGGTACTCGGACCACATGAAGAGGGTTCCTTGCAGCGATCTCTCCAGCTGCTGTGCGCCTTCGAATATAGTGTCGAAAGTGGACTGCAGCTGCTGCAGAAGAGCCTGTGTCGCCTCCCATCCTTCTGGAGAGGTACCCACTTGAAGCTGCTCTCCTGCTTGAACTGTCGCGTTCAGCAAATTTAGGTTGCTGTTTTTCCTCTGCAGAAGATCCTGAATCGACAGAGAGTGGTGGTTACCTCTCCAAAATTATGCTCTTTTACACACACTCGTCGCTCCGTCGAGTGAATACCTTAATCTTGTCAACTTTCGTGGCAAGGCTGTTCTTGTTCCCGCTTGAGAGGGACATGATCTCTGCATACATCTGTTGTGCCTCCCCAAGAGATTTAGAGCACTCGCTGTGCTTCTTCTGGAACTGGAGGTGGTCTTCAACGTGTTGCTCGCATTTGCGCACCAGCTCCTGTAGCACATATGATACGCACCCATATATAGCATTCGCTACATCATACAAAACAGCTTCGCATCCAGGATGTTGTCGTACCTTGCATGTCCCAAGCAGCGACTGGAACCTAGAGGCGAGTTGGGCAACTGCCATTGACAGCCGCATCTCACCACTGGACGCGATCAGCTCTTGGGACTTGTCCGATAGGGAATCGAAGTTAGGTTCATAGGACCGAATCTCCGTTAGAAGTCCCTGCGGACGTTCACGTAAAACATGCATCATTCCAGCATTACACTGCCGGAGCATTACATGGATCAGCGACAGTGACAGACGGCATGCTCCCACAACCACTTTAACAGGACTGTGCAGACTAAGGAGGACGCAGAAAGATAAGATCACAAGAAATATAGCATAGAAGTTCGCCCTTGACCAGAGGAGGTAAACATGCTTGACGTGTCGTTTACTCGACACTGCTTTACTCATGCTGGGACTGTTACTGACGTTACTGAGACTTCCGTAAACAACCTCGTTCCAACTTCTAAGAAGCACGAGGCATGCAAAGAGTTCTAAAGCAATTTTCAAATTACTTCGAAGTGCAGTGCCCAGTAAACATGTGTATGTCTGAATAAAGTACTAACCAGCTAGCCATTGTTTTATTTGTGACAAAAAATCGATAGGGACTGCTTTCACAACTTTTTGGTTTAAAGGAGATGAGGTACACATGTATCCGTTATACTTATAATCGTTCGCAGATGTCGCGTTTATGGAATAACGACGCAACTTACTGGAATAAACAACAGTTACCTTATGAGAGACTTCTTTCAAACGATAAAGGAAATGAGCACAAGCAGGTCTGGCCACGACCAAGCAGTAAGCGGGAGGGTGCAGAAGCGTGCAGATCAGCACGGGGAATGTGACGCTATAGGGTGTTTCTTACTTGTTTCAGGGCTACGTCTAGTTCATGCAGTTTGGGCAAGGAGGGCTGCGCGTCCTTAAGGTAGCCAAGGTGACGCTGTCATCCAACAAAACGTGAAAATATCAAAACGCAAAGAAACTGCATCAACCAAGGAGTATGTACAAGTCATTCAGTGAATTTCTTGGTGGTTAGGACTAAGTACTGATATTAGAAAAGTGGTGCAATAAATTCTTTGGTTTCAGGTGATGTCAGTCATCAGTCGACGTAGCAATATGGCACTACGCGGACATTCACGGCATACTATAAATCTCGGGCACCTGCGGTCGTTAAGGGACATGCCAAAGTCGTCATTGTCGGAAGAAGGTAGGTATATCTTTAGAAGATATAAACATGTGCATCGCAATCTTAAAATGAAGGTTTGCCAGATACCTGGTACTCAGCCAACTGGTCCCGTTTCTCATCGAGCGTAGCGCACAGGGCAAACTTAGATATTGCCGCTTCAGCTTCTTGCAGCCAATGGGCCAGCTGAGAGTACAGTTCTTCGTATGCATCCCACTGGCGCAGGTTGGCCTCCAGCGTTCGCTTAGCGTCTTCAACTTCCGTTACCAGCTGTGCCACTGAACCTTCAAGAGACAGCACTTCTTGCTCCATCGGTGCAGCATCTCTAGGTGAGAGCCTCTGGGCAAGTGCCGTGGTACGCTCCAGAAGAGTTGTTACTTGGGCACGACCTTCCGGAAGCTGGTTGTTGAGGTCCTGTTTGGAATCACGCATATTCTCATTGATGAGCTCTTTACTAGTAAAGGAAACAAGATCTGTACCGACCTCTAGCTTATCGAGGCGAGCTTTAAGGGTGGGACGGCTTCCTGCAGAATCTCGGCAAAGTGCCAGTCGTTCTTGCATCTGGTGCAACCATTGAGAAAGTCGGTCCTTCCTTTCGCGCTGGTCTTGCAGCAAGGACAGCAACTGGTCGATCGTCTTTAGGTGCTCCTAAAATGAAATAAGAACAACAACAGTCAGAGCACTTCAGAGAAGCTGATTTTAGGATTCATCTCTCACCTTGAGGTCTTCGGAGAGGACGCTGAATCTTTTCGTCGCGTCTTGCAATCCTGCAATGGGTTTCTCGTCTTTCGACGGAACAGAACCGCTCTGAACTTTCTCTTGGAGGGAGTCCAACTGTCTCTCTTGCAGAACTGCCTGCTGTTGAAGAATCTGAAACAGATTTGGAAGAGATGGCAGCTTGTAAGCAACTAACCTATATTGGGCCAGATGGTCAACGTACCTTGCATGCCTGAAGACGTCCATGCAGATCCTTAGGCGCCACAGGCTTCTCTTTCTCGTCTCCAAGGCACTTCTCCGTCACTTCAATCCATTCTGTGACCTGCTTTAGGGTATCCATGAATGTTTGCCAGTTTTGGCTAAGCACTTCTAGCTGTTTTTGAAGGTCGACAAGCTCTACTTCAAGAGCGTCCCAACGGTCTCTCACAGTTCGGAGCTCCGCGCGAACCTACGTTGTTTAACAAGACGGCTTTAAATACCATAGGTCAGTTGAACAACTGAGGACACCTACCTTGTCCCGGCCTGTAGAAGCAGTGTCTTGGTATAAACGCTCGCCGACATGTGTCGCCAGCTGTACCTTCTGCAGACCTTGGGGTCGCGCACTAGACAGTGCCTGGGTTGAGAGTTACGAGGGTTGACGATGACGTCTAGGAATGATGTTGTTTATTCGCAGACATACCCGAAGCAAATTATTCCTGTCGTCCATGTTCGTCATGGCACGCAGGTCCTGCAGTCCCTTCTCGGCGTTGTCCAACCATGTAGTGCAGTCTGAAAGGACCTTCTGGTACTCCCGGTGGTCCTTGACTATGCCTTCCCAGCGCGACACTAATGTCTGGGAATGTTTCAAACAGCGCTCGTTAAGACGTATCGCCTGATAGCACTTACTATTTATCTGGGTAGATAGCATTTACCTTGGCTGTGCCAAGCAGTGCCTGATATCGAGAGTTGCATTGTGACATCTGGGATCGGATGGCCTCTACACCAGAAACTTGCAATAAGCAGTGAGCCTCATCGACGAAGCTGTCCACCGTCTTTTGATGATCAGTGATTGCGCTTCGAAGGCGCTGTGCAAAAGAATATTCAAGAGAGGGTATATGCGACGTATTCGGAATATTTAGGAACTTAAATCCAGAAAAACATCAAAGCGGGCTCGAGACGAAATACCCTTGGAAGGCGTGGAGAATCAGAATGAAGAATCGAACAACTGTTACTAACTTTCAAACGGTTGTATGTAGATTCTTTTTCATCAAGCGAGTTCGCCAACTGAGGACCTCGAAGTTCTTGCTCCGTCTCAGTCAACCACGAAGAAATGGCAGCCAAGTTCTCCTGATAGGCCACCCACTGCTGAAGTGTATTGGCCAGGTTACGTTCTGCCTCCTGGGCGCTGCTACGCGACCGTTCCTGAAGTTCCCTCAATTCTTGCACTTCACGTGTAAG
>JARGYV010080353.1:0-19001 GCA_029532675.1 Ornithodoros moubata | reverse complement strand
CGGGAGAGAAAATGCAACAACATATATTTTTTTCATAAAAATCCACGACTATGACCCGGCCAGCCTGCCTGAATCGGCGTGGAACCGGCCATATGACAGCACATTACATGCCTCTTTCAGAGATCTTATGTGATGTTGCAATATTCAAACATCGCATTCACGCCGCAGTTCCAGCACATGATTGTATGCTGCAGATAAAAGGAAAACACAAAGTCCTTTACACTGGCAACACTTTTGAGACCCTACACTTTAGTTTTATTACTGTTTTGGGGCCCTACAGCTACACTGCAGAACATCGACAGGCGCTTCGATTATTCAAGAAATTGATCAGTACCACCGGTTTGGTTCCCTGTAGTCGACCAAGACTCACCGAATTGAAAGGCAGCCCTGATCATACTTAATTTCACCGTCATTTCACGCTCGTGGTAATAGGATAGGGTACCGCACCAGGAGTGGTAAATCTCCCCACAACATCATCATCATTTTTGTTGTTGTTGTTCTATCATTACGATGCACCAGCCGCCCCCGTTTTTAAGTTATTCCTTTTCTTCTGGTCATGCCCCTAAACATTAAGGGAAGCGAGGGAAGCTAGAAGAAAATTGCGCGTCCTCGATAACGTCGCTACAGTTTGACAGAGCTTCTGTGTCTGTTAGTTTTTTGTGTTACGTAACCAGACAGATCAAATCGATCATGATGCACGAGGAGCGCCTTGGGATAGAGGTCTGTGTTGCTGCCGACGCTGGAAGTCAATAATATTCCACTTTGCGTATTTGTAAAAGCGCCTGGTGTCATCACTTGACGGAACCGTTAAAAATCAACCGTCAAAGCCGCCCGAGATTTCCGGCGCACGTCAAAAGATCCCTAGGTGGTTTAAGTATCCGCAGTCCTACCCTGTGGCGTCGCTCATGATCGCAGTTGTCTCGCGACGTAAGTCCACAAATTATTATTATTATTACCAAGGTCTACGAATAAGAAACGCAGTACAACTGTCAACAGCAACAACAGTGCGCCACGGCTATGGATGAGGACGTTTGCCACATGGTTCTGCGGACAGCAACAATCGAACAGAGAACTTCAGAAAATCCCAGAATGCACGACCAGTCCCGGCGCTAGGTCGACGTCGTGTCCGCCTTCTACTTCCGAGTTTTCGGGTTCGATCCCGGGCAGAGGACGCCAGGAGTTTGATGGCACACTACGAATTACGTATTCCATCTTCGGATGGCAGAGACTCACAGAGAAAAGAGCGTAGCATCCCGTGAGCCACAGTGTCTGCATATAGTAAGGCCCGGTATGTCTCAGCAAATCTAGACATGTAGAGAGGGCTCGTTGACACTGTGCGGCATCAGGCCTATACCAACAATGATCAGAAGGTAACAGATGATTTTAATATATTGGACTCGAACTCAAGTTTACACAACGTCAAAACGCTGCATAAACATGGCAGCCTTGTCAAAAGGCACTTCTCTCTCGTTACCCTTACTTCTGGCGATCAAACGGTAAATGACAGCCTTTTTGCAGGAAACCGTTCCTTTACATAGAAACGCTAAAAAAGCAAACGACAATCGCCCCTTGGCAGAAAGTAAAGGCAAAAACGCGTCGCGCAGTTCCTATTTACGCGTCTCTGCCGCATAAGAGATCTGCTCAAGACTGCAGCCAGGAAGCGGGAAGACTTTCATTTCCTTCGGGGCCACCGCAGAGATGAATGCGTCGTTGCTAAACCTATTTCACAAGCGTTCAGCATTCGTCGTATAAGAGCCTGAATATTACACGAGTTGACGCAGGGGGCCGAGCATAAGCAAATGTTGGATATCGCAGGTTCCAAGTAGAGTCACAAGATAAACTTCGATTCAGAGTATCCAATTCTTTTGCCGCGCGCCCTGTCGCCAGCAAAGCGGCAACACTGTGCTCGGCTGCTTCCATCTTGGTTTCGCTTCTTCCACGCAGTTCTACGGCGCACAGGTGGCCAGTTTTTTTCTGTCGCTCTTATTAACTTGTAACAGTACTTACGGCCACCTCTGAGATTGAAACCACATCGTCAGAAAGACTCACAACGAGAGAGCGTAGCCTACGATTTTTCTGGAACCAATATGGCGGCCAGCGCACGTGCGTCCCCTGGCTGCGGGCATGCGCGTCAGTTGTGTCACTTTGAATCGGAAGCTTAATTAGTGGCCCTAGTTCTAAGCAGAGGATGCCACACGTCTTGCTTCAACGAAAAATAGTTCACAAATAGGAAAGAACAATAAGAAATGGCATCGAATGACATCGGGTGTGATGCCGTTTATGTCCGGAGTGCTTGTGTATAGTCAATACCTAGCCGATATACACGTTCAGACATTCTAAGACCGCTTTGTACCGAACTGTGCTGAGAGACGTGCTTCACCTTGTGAGGAAAGCCCTGAAAAACCCCAGACAGCGGAACAGGTACAAACACCAACAGATAAATGTAGTGACGGTAAAAGATAGGATGAACTGGTGTTAAGCACGGCAACGACGACGCACAAAGGGAAGCAGCCTAATGTGTGCACTGCTGTTTATCCGCCAGAAGACAGCCTGTCAACGCTAATACAAATACTCCGTACCCGGGAACTTCTACATGAGCCCCAATTTGCTCTTGAGAATTCGATTACGTGGAGTGGCCGTGGGTACTCGTCCTTTGCGTCCGGTTGCCTTCCCGCGTATTGAAAAGTGCAGTCGAACAAATTCACACTTAACACGAGAGCACGAGCTTGGAGAACAGAGATCTGCCTTACCTAATTAGAAGGAAGCATGGGTGGATTTAAATGAAGTAGCACACGGCAGCAATTAGAATGGGCCAGGTCGTGGACAGGGTAAATATTGAAAGGGTCGGGAAGGTTGGGAACTTGAAGCGGAAAAGGAAGCAGCCAAGGAAGCGTGTCTTACTCCTGATCCGGTGCACTATTCTCTTCTCCTTCCTTTCTTTCGTTTCTCTCCTTTTTTTTTTTTTTTTAGCAGTTGTTGGGAATTACTTTATCTGGTGAAGCGTGTCATTTTACTACTTTTGTCTTAAACGCGTCGCTTCCGGAGACCCAAGTTCTTGTTCGTGGAAGGCGTTCTTTGTTCGTGCTTCCTATCCTGGACAGCCAAAACCAACGCTTTTGCAGCATGTGCATCAGTTCCTTTACAAATTTAATAAAAAGTTCGGAACCCTAATTAAAAATTAACCTTTCCCGTCCGCTGAAAGCAAAGTGTCAGTTCCCACAAAGTTTCGCGCGTGATGTTCTTGTCGGAGGAAGTTGAGACCGTGGGAAGTGACTGCGCAAAAACGACCACCATAAATTACCTTTCGTTAATGCGAATTTTCAGCACCAACGCCTGTCGTGACAGCTATGATATTCTTATACGTCCAGAATGCCTATAGTTATTTGATGACTCCGCGCAGCAAGATCTCCTGATGTCCCCTGTGTCTGAGACGAAAGCGGGTCGAGAGCAAGCAAGAACTGAACCATCGTAAGGACCGTCGTGGTACCATAGCAGATCTCTCTTTGCAAGCGATTCTGCTATACTGGACATGATGAAATTCTAGCCCAGCAGGAGTAGCGCTGAAACCCAGAGGTTTGCTCCGCAGCAGTGCAGCCGTCCCTGATACTTCCTACTAGCCGTCATTCACTCTCAGATCTGCATATATTGTGTAGATCTTGTGTCAGTTCATATCATAATCATTGTATTTATGTTGTTGTTGTTGTTGTGTCAGTTCAGTTTATATACCTGAGACCGGCAGGACAGCCGGAAGTCGTCCACAGTAGCGATGCCGAAGCTACATATACGAAAGCAATTGCAAGGCAGTGTGCCGAAGTCGCGCCCTTCAGATACAGTTCTTGCGGAACATTATCAACATTGGCATTGGCATTGTTTTCGCCCTCACTCTGTGCGCTGCGCTGAACATACTTCGCCCTAACGTAGTGTTGGTGCCGCAGCTTCGACACATACACGGAGAAGTCGACCGAACGATTTCACAAGGAATTGTTGTGCTGCGATATATTTATCGACATAGAACACGTCCTCATCATCTGCGCTGTACACCAATTGGGAAGACGATTATTTCAGACTCAGCTATTCAATGACACAAAGACGCCGTTTGTATCGTGGAACGAAAATTGCGATCATGCGCGCATTCCTGAACAAGAGTACCAAGATTTCGTAATAGAAATCTTTGTACACTCTGACGATGACAGGTCTACACAGCTTACGCTGTTCCAGAGAGGTTGCACAAAAAGATTAGATAAAAATTTATAGCAAAATCGCATATGTGCACTCCGTTGCGCTTATTCGTTGCACTTTGCACGAAATGAGATTTATTCGTCCCAACTCTCATTTACGCTTCAGCACTCGTGCGCGAGAAGCGAGCTCAACGTATGGGGCGTGTTAATAGACGCGTTTCGTGCTTAGCAATATTCCGCTATTAGAATTCGAGTTCGGATTTTATTAAATAAAGAGGAACAGGCTCGTTCGTCGCAATCTTCTTTTTCTTCTTCTTCTGCCTTCTCCTTTCTGGCCATTAGAGAGGACGGCATTCGACCAAAATGTGTCACAAATGAGATTCGAATTCAGAAAATCAGCGTAAACGTCGACGGGTATAGCCACGATAATGGTGGTGCCGGTACCGGGAGAAGATGGCACTTAGCACTATTTGGCAAAGCGACGCTCTCATACTCAACTTATTCGTTGTCTTCTGCTTTCTTCAACGATGCCTCCAGTCTGCCTTCTGCCTGCCATGCTCACCCGTGGAGACTAAACCTCAGCTGATGACTGTCACTCTTACAATTGATGGCGCTGAAAATTTCCCTTCATTATGTCCCTTTCTTTTTTTTCGAGTCACACTTTTTGTTTTATCCCCGCTACAAGCTCAACTATCAGTTTACGACATATAGGCCCGCTAAGTGGGCAGCTGCACGGGATTCTCTCAACCCTTTGCCAAAAATACCGTCGTATTTACGCCGAATTAGGCCGAAATAGGCGAAATAGGCCACGTAAAAGAGGCCAATTTCGGCGCAGCCTCATCTTACTTTCAAGATTAAAGGGAAAGACGTGTTTTACCCTTGCAGCACATTTCAACGAGGGCGGAAAGGAGGAACAATAAGGGCGTCGTACATGTTCTCCGCAGTTCCCTGGAAGTACATGCTCCTGTTCCAAGCACTTTCACTTCTTCCTAGCACACCCACATAAAAAAGCGAAAAGAAAAACAGAAAAAGCTTTTACCGTTCACTCAAGGGAAGTTCACGCAGGAATGTGCAGGAACATTAGATACTTTCGCAACGATATAATTTTATTCTCCTTTTTCGTCTCTCTCTTTTCTCCAATCTAGAGCAGCATGCTCCCCACTCTGCTCGCTAAGCCTTCTGTGTAAGCCTAGCGAAAGTTCCCTGCCGTTTATCGAATTTCCCAACATTTATCTCTGCGGGCTTCATTTTTCGCCCGCCCAGCTTTCGAGTGCGCGATGAGAGTCGCAACAAAGTAACCAAAACGGAACGAAGAAGCTGGTTATAGTAAAAGGCCAGATGTAATATCCTTGCCCTACAACGCAAGCACATCGACGAAGAAACCCGTGCAAGACAACCCGGGATAAGAACCACTTATGCGAGCACGCTTTCCGGCGTTACTCGATCTGCAATTCTATAAAGTAAGTGGATATAAAAGTGCACTCAGGATCGGGGTGTCATTGAAGTTTATAGCTGAAAGCGAGGCTCTCTGGAGTACATATATAGTCTTGAACCAGTCCAAATTACGTTCACGGGGGAAAAAAAAATCTCTTTGTCCTCTCTGTTCTTCATGATGCCCAAGGTTTTACTATTTGGATGCCATGTACATTCTAAAGAGAGAAACACCTTTCATTGATCGATCGCGTGATATACCACACGCAATGTTTTGTATTTTCAGTTAGCGTTCGCAAGAATGGTCTTCTCTCCCAGTATTCAACTCTGGTGTACTTTGCGATCAGCGGCACTATATATCCCATCACCTTGTTTTATAACTTCGTCTGCTAATCCTGCCACTATTTCAGCATCGCCCAACAACCGAAATAAAACTGAATCAGAATTTACTAAGCAAACAACGCGAAACAACACTCCAACTCGAAGTGTACAGAACACCAGGGAAAACCAATGAGAAAACGGAACGGGATTAAGCGGTAAACCCCAGCCTACGAGCGTTCATTTCTCCCGAAGCAGACTTCCTCCAGCCGTCGTTTCCCAACTATTTCCAGGCCATTGGGAGCCTAGTGTGGCAAGAAGCCCCCGTATACGCATTATCCATTATCCTGGCCCTGCAACGGTGATGTAATCCTATCCCTAATAAGAGTTCCAATTGGCGAGACTCTATTACGTCTGCGCTCCCTATTTCCCGGGCTGCTTTTTACGTCCTCTCGCGTTGATTACGTTGGCACCAATCTGCGCTTTCGTCTCCATCAGGGAACGGAGCTATACGACACCGCCAGACCGCATAATGCAGCGCTCAGCTCTTCCACGGATATTGTTGTGAAACAAAGCTTAGCCGTCATGAAATGGGCACCAGTGGTGACCATTATCTAATACAGGCACGCGACCGTCTCGCGAGGCTATGGTAGCGAGGCTTTTCTGTATAGGCTTGCACATCCCTTCCATACAGGAGTGCCAGAACGTGGTCGTGAAATCGATTCGTTTCTCTTCGTTTTAGTGGCAAAGAGGACCACTGAACGTTGTTGGAAAGCAGAATGTCTTCTGTAGGGCGTCGATGTGGAAAAATGCGCTCTCCCGTCGAAGGGCTTCTATAAATATATATCTGAGATTATCTCCTGTTCTGTAAACCTCCTTTAAGAGACTGATACATATATGATATTTTAGTGTTGTTGCTGAAAGCTTGTGTAGTGGCGCTTGTCCGGCTTCACCGAGAAAGTTGACTTCTTGCTGTTTTTTTATTTTTCTTTTCCACTCATACCGTCACTATTCAACGCACATTAAAGTAATAAAACGTAAACTATACTGTGGAGTAAAACCCAAGTGCATATAGGAGGGGACGTCTTTACTACAGATCAGCAAAGTCCTGACTGCTGGACATTAGTGTTGTGGCTGGCTCTACAATACTAAAAGCCATTACACACATGTGATGCAAGCATATAAAGCGTACGTCTGGTAAGGCATTTCCAACGCAGCCCCCTAATGCGGACCGCCAGACCACAGCGCCATCCCAAGTATGCACTCCATCCGCATCAACATAAGACGTGGGCGTCGAAACGCTTGCCCATTGCAGCGGCTTGGAAAGTTATACAGCTGGCCATCTTGTGAGCTAAACCCATTTCCTTTCTTTCTTTTTTTTATTTCCCTCTTGTGTGCTTCCTTCACACCTACCGATTGCAGCCGCGATGGACCATGGAATTGGATGGGGTTAAAATGTGAAAAACAGAATATATATGGGAGATGTGGGTCCATTCCGAAAAAGCGGGAAAAAGGGAATGGGCGAAGCGACGAGTAAGGCAAAAAAGAGGAGGAACGTGGGGAGAAGGGATTGGGGATTTAGGGTTCGGAAGACGGGAATTGGGGGATTTGTGCGTCCTGACTGATTGGGCGCCGGCAAAGAGCGTGAACCATGTTTGCTCAAGAGAAACCGATGAGGAAGGATGGGAGTACGAATATTCGCCGTGGGAGTTCCTCGTGCAAACAACATGGAGGATACTTAGAACACTTCCAAGGACCTAACTGTATTGCGCAGCACGCTGAGAACGAATCATAGTTCAGAACGATATCGTTCATTTGCTTCCTTAGTGCAAGCCTCATTCCCGGAGTTGATGGCGAATCGGCTGTGTGCACTGTGTCACTATGAATTTTGATTTGTTTGCGCTGTGTATGTGACGTGTGCGACTTTGGTCGCGTCATTTGAGAAAGAGAGAAAGCGTATGTCGCCCTGCGACACTCACCGGTACCAAGATAGATAGTACTGCCACTAAGAGTAATGTATCTTGGCTCTTATGCCTATGCACGCAATTTCTGCTGTACCTGGTACATTTTTATGACGTATATCTTTCGGAGCGTCCTATTAACTCAGATAACCTGTCATACGAATGAAAACGAAACCGTGTCTTGAAGACGAACGTGCCTGCAGGTGGAAAACAACGTCTGTGTTTGACAAAACACGCTTGAAGCTGACTGGTCAACACCTATAGCGAATATTACTTTTCAGTAACAACAACTAAGTAATGATGACACCATATATTGCACATAGAAATACATAAAATTGCAATGTATTTTGTAAACCTCTCCAAAAAAAGATCTGATTTAGGTACCTGCCAATATATATACATATATAAACAATGAATCATAGTCTGTCGCCAGAAAGTAGTTGCTAAAATCTCTGGCCTCGAAGAGGTCAAGACATTCCTGCTGCTGGTCGTTTCGTGCGAAGGATTCAGTAGCCTTCCACTTGCAGTCAAGTAAACAATCTATACTGCAGACCTTCTCTCACAGAGAACACAGGAGTCCTGGTTTTGATTGCTATCTCCAAGATCCTGTACGACAAACTTTGTCCATCTTATCTTCCCTGGCCCTACCAAGGGAAACGACAATATCGTATATATTTCTCTTTCTTTTCCGCCTTGCAGTTTCTTCTGGAAGAGCATTCCACTAGATATGCATGCAAGCCAGCTAGACAGGATGCCTGCTAATACAAAAGAAATTTCCCAGGGGGGCTTCGATGCAGCGCAACGGCCAGCTGCAACATTCGTTGAGGAATCCCCGCGCTAAACTCTTTTATCGCCTTGCTGCTATTCGTTTTCTTTTTTTCTTTTTTTTTTTCCCCGAGTATTCTTCTTCTTCTTCCTCTTCCTCGGCGTCTTTTCCTTGGCTCGCACACGAACGATGTTTGCGTTTCGATCGGCAAAACCCTTTGGGATTGGGAGAAAAATCATATTGACGTTTCCTGCAGAAGTTTCTCTCTTGATAGTTAGGCGCAGATGCAAACTTATAGCGTCGCAGTTGCCGGATGTCAATTATCGAGAGCTTATTCGTTCGTTAGGAATGTTTACGGGCGATATTTGTTTATATGCCGGGCGAGTCCAGATTAGTACCTCATCATTTGTGCATTTTGGTAGAATACTTGCAACTAAAAACGACAAGCTTTCTGTCTTCTTCTTTTTTTTTACGCAAATAAACTAAAACAGAAGACGCTATAGATATATTGTTTTCTTAGTGTTTGTCACTTTTCAACGCACACGCAAAACATTCCTTGACAACGGCAGTCAGTTTCCTTTCTTTTTTTTTTCTTTTTTTTTGACCGGTGCTTCTATCCATGCACACTGTGTTTCGCATAAAGTAAAAAAGACGGACATTTTATTATAACGTCTAGCTAGCTAATGAAAGCCTTATGAGCGGGATCTAATTGCATTCCGTGAATTCATGCACCCTTCATAATCTTGGCAATAATACGGTTTGCCTTATAGTTAGAGCTTATTACAACGAACGGAGCTCTAAAATATTCGGTAATTATTCGCATGTACGGTGGCATGTTTCTTTTTCTTTTTTTTTGCACCGTTTTTGAAACAGCAAGTAGCTGTTATTTATTTATTTCTCTCTTTTTTTTAATGCGTGTGATTTTTCTTCATTTTCATTTCGTACATTGCTGCTAGTCCTTTCTCAAGCATTCCTACGGCATATAGAAAGAAGACTTAAAAAGCGGACGAGCTGATGTTAGCTCCATGACCCGAAATCTGAGACTAAAGGTACAAAAACAGGGAAGACTAAGACGCTGAGACGCTTTTCGTGTTGGTCCGTATTTTAGATGCCCAGAACGGGACAGGCGATAGAACATGGTATTTCAGGAAGAAAGAGAGGGAAAGGACTAACGTAATTCAACTAAAAGCGCCCCTCATATAGTGATCGGGTCCGCGACTTCGCCAACACCATATCTTTTCGGGTAATTATGGGATATCCCTTCCTCTTCTCTCCACCACAGACAAGAAGCTTATTTGTTCAATGCTTATTGCATTACAAACGGGATTACAACGTTTTGTTCGAGGCTACGTGAGGCTACGGCTTACGGCTTATCTAATGTGAGGCTACGGGCTTACGAAAACGTCGAACTCAGGAACACATTGTGGGCCTTAACTGGGGTCAGCCAATTAAGAAATGAATTTAGAAAATGGGGGAAAACGCCCTGTTGCGCTTGCATAGCAGTATCAGAAGCACATACTTGGGAAGTGGATATGAAGTACACGTTGATAAATGAGTCATATTATGTGGAACTCGTATATTGAGATGTCAACGGTATTGCGACCTATAAATGGGTGCGAATGTAATCGAATAAATAGCATTCGATAAGTGGAAATCGGGTAGAAAGAATGATGTAGGAACGACACGGAATTCGACACCTTACTCAGGCTAACACAATGACCAAACTAGCGTTATACCTGAGACTTCTTTAAACGGCCCGAGACAACAAACTTTTCTTGAAGATTTCCTGCTTCGATATTGAAAAGGGCAAAATATAAAATACTCCTGCAAAGCTTCGCGACGATCGGCCGTTTGCTTCTTTTTAAATCATGCGCTCCGTGAAGCTCCGACGGCTCCTCCTTGCCCTCCGCACAGGAGGAAGTCTATGACGTCAACACTAAACTCGTACACATGTCCCCCTGACGGCATAACGTAAGATCCAGCGGTAAGACTGATGCGTGTTATCTATTGCCTTCAGGACTTTCACTGCAAATGAAAACCAGACAGATAATCCGCGAGTTGTCACGGGCCCTTTAACCCATGTCTCGCCCATTTGCCGCTATTAGTCAACGCTTGCTGCCCAAAATTGGTTTAAGCCCGATCTTCAGGCGTCACGTTTATCGTGTGCTGTCGGATTTGGCATGACGTGTGTTCTAATGATGATAGCGATACTCGCTGCTAAAAACAACGCGAGACAATGAAAACGGTATGTCCATTACCGCTAGTTCGCGCCAATTAACCGTTCTCTGTCTGTGGACGTTACCAGTACAGCACATTAAAAAATCACGCCTTCCGCTACCAGCAGATACCATCATCACAACACATCTTCGTATGGAGGTTAGGTGGGCACCTGCACACGTTTTCGTTCCACTTGCACACAGCGGGAGGAGTATGTCACTGTAATCCTTCTCAGCGCCTAATCGAAATGACTGCTGGTGTGCACAGTAATGCTATGTTAAGTATTCATTATTTCACTCGATCAGGAGGTGCTTTTCCTTTCTATTAAAAAAAATATTTTCCTGTTCCTACTGCTCATCTAAAGGTAACAAATGCAACTGCAACGGTGCAGTATAGCGACGGGTTTCTGCCTGTGGCACATTCCCCCTAACGACACCCTGAGGAACGATACACTGTATCGTTCTACAGTGTTCAAGCAGAGTCCGTGCTGTTCACTTAGTCAAATGTACCAGCTGTGGTAAGCCCGACCGTAACAGAGGAGCAACGGGAACTGGGCCGGACATTCAGACGGGCCGCCACCTGCTCGCTTCATTAAGCGCACCTAAGTTATAGGACGCTTAAGAGGAAGGCGCATTTCAGACCAATAACAAATAAGCGTCATTAACTTTGCAGACGAGACCCATTAAGATGAGCCTTGGCTGTGCGCTGGTTTTAAGACGTGAGAGCCATCGTTTCGCTAAAGGCAGCTACGCGCATTAAATGGTTCACATTTTTCCTTAGCTTCGGTGATTTCATTTCCTTTTTTATTGTTATTTTTGTGGTTGCTTTAAAGTCTTGCCAGGAAGCACTTAGGGATGTCTCTCCTCATCTCTAATCTCCCGCAAGAGGGCGCGTTTTATAAGTATGTGCGTGTGGTTGTTCTTGGTTGCGTGGAAATTTCATCAGGGACATGGAACGACTGGACAGCGAGGAATGCGGCAGGACAAGCGGACTTATGTTTCTTGTCTTCTTTTCTCTGAATTAGACCGAATAATAGTATCACGAAAGTCATAAAAACAATTGCATGCCACAGCAGCAAGTTTCACTGCTTTCAGGATAGACTTTATGCACCACGGTCTGTATCTCGCCTTCCCGGCGCTGTGCCTCTCGGCGTCCCAGCACTTGCCCAGGACAAATTTCTTCCAGTGTTTGAAGAGGCCAATGACGGAGACGGCATTCTCTCCTTTGAGGGGGAAGAGAGATTTCGCGCGTTTCTGTTTTTTTTTTTTTTTTTCACACAAGTACTCTTTCTTCGCCATTATACTTACTTGTCTTACTCTCCCTTCGTTCAATCTACTTGGTTCATTCATCGGTTTATTAGGGATGACACCTTTAGAGAGACGAAACTTATAAGGTGTGAGGGGCTGGGCTAGGGCTTGGTGAGGACGACCAGAAGCTCACACGAATAAACCTTTAATGACTTACGAAATGAAGCGAACAATGTCAGCATGGCTGACTGTCATCAAAAGAACACAAACAGGCACGAGAGCCTAGCAGGTGCGCTCATGCATTTGTAACTGTTTACCCTATATGTGGCGCTGTGGGACACTCAGTATCTCACAAAGGTGGACATGTCTTCGTTCAAGGTGGAAGTTTTTCTTTGTCAAATCAGGTGAAAGGCTATCATTGGAGAAATTGTGTCGTAATGACAGGAAGGTGCGCCCCAAAACAACTTCATCTAATGAAATTTTATTGTTGTTATGATTTCCCTCTTTCCATCTCATCATCATCATATGATTGTTGTTGTTCCCATTAGGGCACGTGCCAGCAGGCCTAGACATCACACCAATCACCGAAAGCACGATGAGAGGAAACAGGGGGCAAAAGTTCTCCAGTCCTGCATCGATCGATGTCTCCCAGAAGCCTACTCGTACATCGCTCTGTCATATCCAGGCACGCGAAAGTATGGCATCACGAACAGCATCGCTGTCAATAACGGCACGCACCCCGTCAAGCACCTTTTAGCATGTCTGATTCCATCCTGCTCAGTGGTGATATTAGACGTACGTGTGGACTTGGCACGTCAGCACGTTTGACCCTCCACCCAGATGACAGCAACAGCGTATAAGGCTTAAAGGGCCAAGATGTCGAGCCGAACCAGCACCGGAAATAGAACACCCGCTCAACTTTTGAGAACACGCAGAAGAAGATGGGTTTAGGATGGCGTGGGTCGTGCGTCAAGGATGCGCTCGTACACAGTTCGGAGTGAAGCAACCTGAGCGTTGAAAGGGTGAAGGGGGCAGGCGAGCTCAACGGCCGATGATGTTACATGAGGAAGCTGTTGCGACAGTCAAATTCGATCTCGTCATCGCTACTGTCTCTTAAACAAGATGAGAAAGAGAAGAAAAAAGGAGGGTTGGGGATCTAGTTTGTAAAATGCCTTTCTGGAATGGCATAAGTGTATGCACGCACTGCAGTTCATCATCTCTCAACTCTTCAGCTATAGTTCCCCTCATCCACGTCGATTCTTCGTTAGTGGGATACGGTACACTGCAGCAAAACATCCCACCGTCACTGTTCCACCGTCGTCAATAGCTATCTGCCCGTTGTCCTGCACATGAGCATGATTTTCCCCAACATGGTTTTCTGTTCGTACCACGGATGAGAGCATTTCTCTTCGTTTGAAACCCAGCTAGCTTGACTATAATTGTTGATTTCAACCGTGATTTAGAGCAAAGTGATAGTTCGATGGGTTCGCACCCGAAATCTCAACTTCTTATAACAATTATATAGCAACCATATATTATAGCACATATGAAAGAGCAACAACAATAATTACAGACAACAATTATCACGTGTAGTGGGTCACAGGACTTGCATTACAGCAACGCCAAAGCTCCCCATAGACACTATACGTGGCCTTGCAATGTCATCACACATTTGCTGCGACCCCCCCCCCCCCTCCGATTGCCTCATGTGTACAGAGTTCCTTAACATGGGCACTTCCTGAATTCTACACGAGCAGCTTAGTTGTATGCATTGCGATAAATGAACTTGTTGTGACACCCGCTGTTGACCACAACCGCGGAATAAGCTGAGCGAAGTGAACCTGTCTGTGGGCAATGGCTCACTGACTTGAAATCGTCGAAAGACCTGAAAGGCCGAGAAACGCAGGATTCGATTCATAAATATGCAGTCGCGTCGACTACTGGGCACTCTCGCTCCACTATATCTCACTTCAAGCATGCACCACAAAGTGCTTTTCGCATAATTCGCTGCTATAGTAATGAAGAACAGGCAGAAAATATATGAAAATTTGATTCCCACTAGGAAATGCGCGGACCATGCAAATGTAATCCGATTACAGTTCCAGCGGACGAGGTTCACTTTGAGTGCATTCTGCTAAGCACATCCCGAACTTTGGAGAAAAAGAGAGGCTAAAGCAAAGTCACTGGCCTTGGACTCTTACGCGTCCACTAAAAATGCATTACGTGTGCATAGAGCGGCGTAATGCGAAAGCTAGCCAAAGAAGGAAAAACGAGCAAGACAGCAGTAATCCCCAAGACGAACGAAGTTGGACAGAACAAAAGAACGAATGGGAAAACATAAGCGGGGTTTTAGGAAAGGATGGTCACAAACCGGCGCCGTTGCTGCCCTGCGCCTTTCGGTCAGTCAGTTTGTAGCCAAAACTACTAAGTAATTTCTACGTAAATTAATTGAATTACTTTGTTAAGTAGAATATTTTAAACTACTGACCATCGCTAGTGCGGGGATGCACGCACGGAGTAGCTAACCTGTCCAATCTGTTATGTTGCAAGGCACGCTGTAGTACGGGTGGGATGGAACACTATCTTCCACCTGTCCCTTCTTATTGAATATAGTATACGTCGCAGGGCACGCAGTAGTCCGGGTAAGGTGGAACACTGTCCTCCACCTGGCCTTTCCTGTTGAATCTAGTATGTTGCAAGACACGCTGTAGTACGGGTAGGTCGGGTATGTCGCCGTTTGACTTTCATTTGCTCGGAACCCCGAAGAAATCGAAAAATAATGTTTTCACTTCATTGCATTCAGCCACTCTGAGTGTTTGAGACAGCGTCCGCTGAGAGAGGTTTTCACTGCTTCGTGAACGAATTCTGCGCCGCGGGCGTTGTGTGACCGTTGTATAGTGGATTGAAGAAACGTTGAGGAATGTGAAAGTTTTCGAAGCCTCGGATGGGATGCTCCATGCTGTGTGGTTCTATTCAAAGCTTCTGTTGGAAAATAAAAGCTATGTGACTGAAAAACAAAGTGCATGAATTGGAAATTCACAGGGAGGGATGAAGACGGCACGTACGTACACTACAGAGACAGTACTTTATCCCGGAAATGGTGCCACATATGCAATCGAGATGCGGATGGTGTACGAACGTCAGTCAGGAAATCTTTTTAACTCATGGTCAGGTTGTCGGAGAAAGGGAATTTGAATACATTGCTCAAGTATTCCTTCTTTTTTTTACAAATACAATGAACTTCAACGAGCCCCCTTTGCTCAGTAGGATGTGCCTCATTTCCCCTGTTCCATCACAACGCGATGGCGATCTCACACTCCACCTTTTGCAGTCTACGATATACAGCCATTGATTAGTGCAGTGAAAATATAACGAACTTTTTCCTTGCTGTTAATCCAACAAACACGAAAGTGCACTCCTCCAAGACAAACAGGAACACTTGACCCGAGTCGTGTAAACACGGCAAGGCCACCTCGTTGCGTCTTTACCACTTTCTCCTCCAAGGACTCTGCACTCATTAGTTTCGTTTCTTGCAGATTGTTTTTGAGAAGAGTTAAGGGAGTTTCCTTGCGGCGCCTTTGCGAACATACGGGGTTTACCTTTTCGTTCGGAGCCACTTCAGTCAACGGGCGTAACGAAGGAAAACACCGACGTTCATCGTAGGTAGCGGCAGCAGGAATTAACGGAAGCGGAGTTGTAGACAAACGTGCAAACGAAGGTGACTTCATTGGTGATGATGATGACGATGAGTGAGTACAGGGCCGTTTGCTTGCCGTAGAAGACGGCAAGCAACATGAAAAATAAGAACGGAAAACATGATGAACTGGATGAACAAGACACTGCAAGCTTCAACAGAATGCCGTTTGAAACTCATGGTGGCTCAGCGTCTCTTGCGTCTTTCTTCGGCCCCAAAGTAAGCAGCATGGATCACCAGCTAGCCCAATCAGCCATGGCTGGTTTTGTTGCAGCTGTGTTCTTTTCCTTGGCGCCTTTAACAAAGAGCACGATGGTAACGAAAACCGCAAAACCGCAGAATATATGGAGAGTGTAATGGGTGGAAAATAGAGATGGAGACGAGATGAAGTAGATGGCTAGTCCAGTGCACCTAAATAACTACCTAGATTTTTTTTAAAGATGACGAGACAGTGATGGTGTTGTGATGATCTATACTCTTCCGGGTGTTCCGTGTCAGGCTTTCATGCTCAAGTTCGAAGGACGGTAGGGATATTGGAAAGGTAAACATTGTTTCTGGCCGAACCTTTACCGCAATAGTAGAATAATTAGCCGAGGATGAAAGGAGAAATTATTTTCAGGAGATTATACATTTATTTCTGCTCAACAAGCAACTAGGACGACAGTAGAAATTTCCCAAAAGTTCTGCGAGTGTTTTGTGTTTCTCGATTACACTTTTGAATGCCTCTTTCTTCTTTTTAATGTATGAAAAATATTACACGATTTATTTACGGCCTTGCGGAACAGCCATGCTAGGAACCGGGTCTGGGTTTCATCGCGGAACTATTGTGGTTGTTCTATGCAACCGCAAATTTAGTGTTCGAGAGGTTGTTTAGCGGCCTGCAGAACACCAACGTCTATTGATTACTGTGGTCTTGCAAAAATAACGGTTGTAATTAGCACTTTCTGGAAGGGAATATTGTTTCTCACTCTTGCGTTGTTATCCTATGTAGACTGTGAGCAGACAAGTTTCAGTATTTGCACTTTTTCCCCTCCTCCTTATCCGTTCATTCTTCAATCTGGAGTATCCAGTCTTAGCGGTTGCGATTCATATTTCCATTTTCTTCTTCCAAATAAGCAAACGGACATCAATGAGGTACACGTGCCCAAATCGATTGACAGCGACACCGCTGGCGGAACCTAGGAAGTGGTCGTAGAAACAGAAGCCCCTACATAGTCGTCTGTCAGTAAACTCGGTCAATAGTGAAGTCGACTAAGGGAGAATTATTTGTCTACAGCATATTATGGGAGATATATAGAGATTAACTGTAATTCGTACAGATACCGACAGATGGCCCTGCCTTTGAAGTATCGTAATCGATTTAAAGGCTCCCAGGAAGAACGGCACGTCCTTCGAGCCAAGCGTCAGGCGCCACCTGTGAAGAGCAGACGTAAAATACCCGACTCAGACGAAGGATTTGTTATTGACCATGGATGCAGCCACACGCAACGTCATATTCAGTCCGAAACCGGAAGTGACGTTCCGTGTGCAAGAATAGCCGGATGTGACGTTGCTGTGTTGGATGTATGGACAAATAGGCATTGAACGTCGATAGAGAAATGGTACTTTTGAAAGCTGTTTTCTTATTTTTCGTGCGTTCATTGACATGACTTGTCTTTTTTTAACGACAGCTAGCGCTATCTGTAACTAGTATGTTGTCCGCTGTGGTAAGTAATTCCTATGAACATTCGCATCTCAAGGACCGACAATGGGGACCGACAAAATGTGATAATACTCGGCTTGTAAATGAGTACCACATATTTCTCGTAATTAAATCCTGTTTTCCTTGGGCTACCATATAGCCCATAGCTGTGTGTTTGTGAGAAGGTTCCTTCAGAAAAACCTTTGGCAAGCAGGTTGTTTTCTGAAATTATCACTATGGTAGCGTAGTACATAGCAAATTGGTTTAGAGTATTGCTAACATGTGCAGGAGGATGAAGCAGTATGTTTCATTCTATCAACAAAGGATCCGACATTGAAAAATCAAAAATCAAAATCTACACGATGAGAGGAAGCCATCGGCCCAAACGATCACATCTTGCCTTGCGGCCTTTCTTATGGAGAGGCTCAGTTGCACCTCTTCAGACGAAGTCTCCCTAAGCACATTACTTACCGTGGACCATTTATTTTTAAGTTTTTTTCTGCGTCATTCTCGACGTTGCCCACTCTTGGCGAAGCCAGCAACGACTAGCACTTAGTGACAAAAGCGCCACCACCAACAAACAATATTCGCCCCCTGCTACTTGTAGCACAGTCCTCGCTACTGACGCTCCCCAATTTTGACGCAAATAGTCGATGCCAAACATGTTAAAAACCCGCTCCGCATGACGTAGTGGTTGCGTCAACTTCGATACGAACCGAAAGATGGCAGTACAGCGTCAAGAAACCAGAACCCCCAAATAATCGATTGCGGAAAGCTTCAGACCATGTTTCTAGCCCCATCTATAAACAGCGGGTGCAAACTGTTTTGCTTCGACTTCGATTCACTGAATTTCAAAGACACTCTCATTGCACAAGCACAATGACACTCTCAAATTCCTCTGTCATAACACCTCTATGCGTAGAAAATTGTTCCGCTCGGGGCATTACCGTAGGGAATACAGAGGGGTAAATCCCACCAGTATGCGGTGCAATGAAACTGCTCGGTTTCTTTTCCAGAGGCTCGCAAAGCAATATTTGTCATTTGTAAAAATCGTAAGCATTTTGGACCCTCCAAAAAAAGCCCTGTTGGACTACCTCACGGATACAGTTATCGCTGTCTATTGTGATTTGCTGTCTGGCGGCAGGGCATATCACCTCCGTCTGCGATAATAGAATATTGACATGTGTCCGGCATAAAAACCGGCGAACAGCTGACCAAAGAGACAGTTGGACAGTCGTCCGGCAGTTACCTTGAACGGCTGCTGGCGGCGCTGCTTTGTGTAATGAAACGCTTACACGGTTTGTGGCGTGGCATGACATACAAACACGGCACTGGAAAACGGTAACATAATAAAAGCTCTAAACATACAAGATTCCTACAGATGCACAAAGATGCACAGAGATCTCACATCGCGCACAGAGGCTATAAATTCAGCGAGACGACGGGCATGAACAAAGTTCCGCGGACCCAGCACGCTTTTCTCGTAGATTGCAACTAGAGGTGGTGGC
>JARGYV010080346.1:0-11863 GCA_029532675.1 Ornithodoros moubata | reverse complement strand
CTGCTCCGCTGCCTCTTCGGGACGCGCGCCGACTGCGGCCTGCTCCGCTGCCTCTTCGGGACGCGCGCCGACTGCGGCCTGCTCCGCTGCCTCTTGTTCACTCTGTGCTCTCTGGTTAAGTGTTTCCCACTCTGCAGCAAAAGACTCAGCTGGCTGTTCCATGTTGTGTACGATGTCAGACCGTGGTGATTCTACCTTATCGTGAACCTCTAAAGGCTGTGTAGTGTGAAATTGCTTATCAGGATTAAGGAACAGAGAAGGTTCACTGCCCTCATGCACTGCAATGTACTCTGGAGAAGGTACTGGGTAAGGTTGCGATTCATCGTCCTGCACTGTAATACCTCCACAGAACAGTTGTTCTTCATTCACTTTTTGTGCTTCAAATTCTAATGGCTGGCCTAACAAGGAGTCTGTGCAATCTGCTCGAGGCATGTTGGCATGTTGAACAAAGTCTTGAAATAATGAAAAATCTTGGCCCTCCAGGCGATTTTTAACAGGGGGTTCCATTTCACTCTTGCCATCCATTGTTACCCATTTGTTGTGCATGGCATCTGTAGTTACTGGAGAGCCAGATGGTCTCTCTGAAATATCTTCACCAACACCCTGATCTATTTCTCCTGAACAGTTTTCTTCTATATCTTGCTCTGTGGCACCATAAACCCCAGATTGGCTCTCTCCAAATCCTAGATTCTCAATACCAGCTCCAGTAACCTCTTCTAACACAGCGAAATGATGGAGCTCTTCGTGAACACCAGCTGTCTGCTCCAAGTGAATCTGATGCACCTGCTCCACTATCTCTTGTGCCTCCTGAAGTTCTCCATGACTGTCTTGATAGTGATCAGCACTAGTCACTTGACTCAGGGCACGTTCAATTGTGTTGTTTACCATCTCGCTAGCAACGTGACGTAATTCACTGTCATCCATCCCTGTTACAAGTTCCTCAACAGGCTTGACACATGCCGTGTGGAGCTCACTTTCAGCGAAATGCTTTGGAACTTCAGACGGCTGCGAGAAACCGTTGCCTGTGCTGATGCAAAAGCCAAACTCCTTGGGATCTCTGAGGAACACAATGATGGCAGTGATGTTGTCCGTGGATCCGTATTCGCACGCGCTTTGCGTCAGACCACATGCAATGTATTGAGCATCTTCGGGAACGTAACTTAATGATCTGTAGATGTGTTGAGTGACATCATCTGGTGTCAGCTGGTCCCATAAGCCATCACAACCAAGGATGAGGAAGTCTTCCGTGCCATTCAGGTCTAGGGATATTACATCAGGGTCGCTGCTTATGTAGGGTTTGTGCTCTGCGTCACCTGAAACGAGAGTGCTATTTCTGAAGTACTGATGCTGCACACGAAGATAATCTATGACAAATGCCCCGCTAACAGCCCATTCACAGGGTTCACTCCTACCATTGTAACAAGCAACAACGGCATTCAGAAAGCCTAAACCAGGTGTTATTATGCAGGGAAGAGAACTGTTAAGCATAGGTGGCACTGTCTTTGCTCATAGGTATTATGCTTCATTGCGGTGAGGCACATGAACAAGGCAAAACAATGTGCAGTTGTTGCAGTACATGCTGTTGAAGAGCCCAGATTGAAAAGCAGCATTTTATGCATCACAGTTCTCAGCAGTGCATGCCAGATGAACTATATACATCATGCAGAGTGGCTGAGTAAGATTACCAAGTGCTCTGGACACAGCAAGGGCTCCATTGACCCTCCATGTTCCCAGAAGAATAACAGCACCTCCTAGCTCCACAATCCTCTGCCTCTCATCCTGAAATCGGAAAATGTTTACTGCCGACTACAGGACACAATCGGAAAGATGGCACAAAACAACACATAATCAACTTTCATGAGGGTAAAACTAAAAATTCTTATGGAGTGCAGTATACATACTGCCATCCAAGAAAATTTAGTGCCCAGGAAAGCAGGGTCACTTTGTATGAACGTCCGCATTACATGTGGTGCCAGATAGGCTAATCTGCTTAAAGCAAGAGCCACTTTTTAGCACCAAGTGCATTCCCCAGCATGCTTGCATTCATAGAGTAAAAACTCAAGCACAGGAGGAGGGGAAGGGGAAGGAACAGAATGGGCTGTCACTTTATCAGCTTTCTGTTGCCACTTTGGAAATAGAAACTAGCTCAACAAGGTTTCATTTCATGCAATTCTTCAACCAATCTATGGCGAGGTACATTTCCATCAGCTTGGACAAGACTAATTTTGGATTTGGGGCAGCTTTCTCACGTGCCAATTGGCAAGGCTCACACACTATTCATTCAGGAGTCAGGAGAAAAGGCTGCCACATGAAATCTGTGAAAAGTGGCTTTTAAAAAGAGTTACTTCTCTGTCAGGCTTGTGTGGTTCCACCAATGTGATGGCACTGCCTTCACGTGCAAGGACAGCCTGAGAGTCGCCCAGCCATCCCACGTAAAGCTTCTTACCGCCTTTTGTTTCTCTCAGAAGGCAACACACAGCCGTGCAGCCACTCTTCAGGCCCTAAGCAGAAAGGATCTTAGGTCAGAACACCATAAAGGAAATTGCACACCAGGGGACAAAAGAATAAGAATGTACACCAGAAAAAAGGAAGTTAGCACAACAGTAACTTCAAGGGCATAAAGTGCACTTTCACGGGATTTTTATACAGCTTTCTTGCCAGTACTTTTGTCTGAGCAGGGTCCTGCGAGAAGTTCTTGTAGAAGCTAACCAAGTCCTCAATAAGCTGTATAATATAGTCTGCACTTGTCTCAGGCATACTGTAAGCAGCATCTGCAAGTCTCCTTCACTTTGCACACAAATGCATCGAGGGAAGCCTCGTTTACAGCAAATTTGATGTTGTTGGATTTCATTTGTATCAAGCCTGTTCACTTTGTTTTGCTTGTTCACACGTGTTGTCATTTTGCTTTCTTTGTCCGCATCTATCAAGCTTTAGAAAACAAAAGTATGCTAGCTGGCTGCAGGACTCTAATCCATGTTTTCTGGATTGCTGGTCCACGGCTTTACCAACTGAGCTAAGCTAGAACGCCTCTCCAGTAACTTTCTGAAACAAGTCATTTGGGAGAGAACCACAATCACCCAGCCTCAGAACACCAATCTGTTTCATACGGCAGTAGATATGATGAGGAGGCACATTGCAAAAGCTCACCATCACAACCAACATCATCATCATCATAGTACTATTGCTATGAATAATAATAATTGGTTGCTTTACGTTGCGAGACAACTGTGATTGTGAGCCACGCCACAGTGGTCGGTCTGTGGATTAATTTTGCCACGCTGGGGGATCTTCAACGTGCGCCGAAATCTTGACACAAGGCACATGTTAAACAGGTCATCTAGGAAGTCTGGGATTGTACCCTATATAGACCACCCGCTGTTTGTAAACAATCGACGTCACGAGGGATGGTTACCGCGGCCCCCGGCAGGTGTCGCGACGTGTCGTNAAAAAAAAAAAAAAAAAAAAAGATTGTTTTGGTCTTCTGTCTCATTTTTATGTCGCAATTGCAAAGCAATCAATGGTAATCACAATGTGCATTGTTTAGTCGAAAATGGTGAAAAAGGACGTTCAAATGTTAGGTATGTAACACACAGCTGCATCATGCTAGAACAACAATTAACTTCTGTATGCCCTGTATGTACCAAACTACATTCCCTACTTCTTGCCTCTCACGCTCATCAGGAATAGCATTCCCTTCATCATCCAGAAATATATTAGTCAACAAATAAGATTATTCTTGAAGGACAAAAAGAAATTCAAATGTGAAGTGACAAAAGCTTCTGTTAGAGATGTTTGATACCTACTTCCTTGGAAGACCTGTTGAGGAAGTTTCGCTCTGTCGTAGCAAATCCCTCCTTAATGGCCAGGATGGGGTCGCTCAGAAACTCCGAGTGTTTTGCTATATTGTGGTGGAGATGTGCTGTGGCATAAGAAGCTGCTTCAGAGCCCGCGTGACCATCAAATACGGCATAATAGCTGTGCTCTGGAGCGTTCTAAAATAAAATGACAGAAAGCAAGTGTCATGTACCCACACGTTTCTGTCAACTTGACAAATATTGTACCTGTAAACCGACAACATAGTTGAAGTAGGGGAGCTTAATGTGTCTGTCCTCCATCTTGCGTCGTCCATTGCGCATGGCACTGGTGGAGATGGGAAATGGCAACAGAGGGAGCGTAGGGGGTGTCAGATGAGGTTGCTCCAACCACAAAGAGCACAGACCCTGCACAGCCTCCCGAGCTTCTGTCTCGAGCCTTGACCATTCCACACAATCATTACTGGCCTCTTTTGCTTTCACTTCTGCATTCAGCTTCTGGGAAACAGTCTTGGCAAGCAGAGTTGACAACTCAAGTGGCCATTCCCTGTGGAAAACAAAACTGTCTATCAAGCATAGCAAATTGCCTAGGCGAACGAATGAAATGATAACAGCAGTCCCATCGCTTATGCACGCTAACGAAATTGCTGTAAAATGAACACAGAATAAAGTCCACACACACAAAAAAAAAGGTACCGTAGCCTAGCATGAACAATTAAAAAAAAAATAAAAAAAAACCTTCAAAAAGCGCAGTCATTCGAGAGGTCGGCTTTGCCTTTAGCTTGAATGTATTGGGGGGGGAGGTAAGTTGTAAGAACTGCAGAACGATTCGTGTATACCGGATATGTTTGTTTCTTTAGCAAAAAAACAAAATCAAACAACAATGCATTATGCCAGGATTTGGAGATTTACCTTTCGTAACAGGAAAGTCTAGAGAAAGTGTCAACAGCCTGTATGGAGGCCACGACAAAATTAATAGAATGAACAGAATCAGGCCGGAAGGCTTTTTCGCCAACTTCTAAGACAGCTGCAAAATATGCAACGAATGCTTTTTTTTTTTGCGCCATGTTTGATTAAACAACGTGCAGGGGCAACTTTTTATTTTATTTATTTTTTCTGCCCTCTTCTTTTCGCAGTTTGAACGCTGGCGTAACGTGTTTTTTGCCAAGAAGTTTTCGCCTCCAGGATGGGAAAAATGCCAGCTGCGTTTGGCAGGACGGACATTGCACTAGCTGCACGGCCAGTCAAACAGTCAGAACTAGCAATAACGTTTACATACAACGTTTATTTCCACATTTTGACATGATAATGAAGGCAGGTCGCATTGGGAAGAGCACGAGTGCAATGAAAGTGCGCCCAAATTGGGTTTTTAAATGACAACGAAATGCAGACCCGCTAACTAGTTCGGCTGTGTGCCTGCACGGACGCTTATGTTGTGTTATGCATGTCACTCGTTTACACATAAACAGCAAGCAAAGCAAAACAAAGAAAGAAAGAAGAAAAGCAGCCCGGAAGATGGAAACATGGTGCAGAACGAAAAGTATAAAAAAAAAAGAAACAAAAAAACGAGGAACAGACGAGGAAGGCCGGAAATTCGTAACACCGAATGCTCAGAAGGTCGAACTGTCTTTTTCACAGATTACACATAAGGTTCCGCATCAACCAGATCAATGCATATTACGCAAATTGTAACGTTCCGTTCCATCATCGGCAGTCACATTCATTCTCGTTCACGAACACGCCACACAGCCATAATTAAAGCACCGGGCAAAAGAAAACAGTCATCGTGCCAAACTTGAGCATGTGAATAGTGCAGTCTAGCAACACTGAAAATTTCAAGTACACACACACACACACAAAAAAAAAGCCCACTTTCCAAGAAACTAGTGTATACAAGCTTTAGCGACCTGGGGTCGTTTCTTCCTATACTAGCGCAAAACCGTAGTCACCACCAACGTGGATTATGATTGCACATTACCTGTGCAAGTATGGCGACACCTCCGGTGTTTCATTACAGTAAGCATTGACAATACGAACATTCGCGTGTCCATGATACAGAGAATTAACTGTGGATTCATGAAAGATCGCATGCGCTCGAAAATAAAAAGCTGGAATCGTTCAAAATATAAGCTCATGAACGTACGCTTCGCAACGCCAGGAGCAAGAACGGGCGGCACTTGTTAAGGGAGAAGGAAGAGCCAAGTTGGCTCCGAAAACAGGATGAGGAAACAAGTGAACCCTGCGTGTCTAAAGAAAAACAAAACCATAATTTGGCTTTGATAGGCGCACGCCGTGAGTACAGCAGTTGGTTATATTGTTGGTATATAGAAAAAGAGCAGAGTTCAACGCTCGAAATCGGTCACAAGAGGATCGAGGAGGAGGACGAAGGGGTCGGCTCTACAATGCTGACGGCTTTCTTGTCAGGAAAATGACAAGGCGTAATTAAACTGAATTTCAAACAGGCCACGTCCACAAATGCTCGGCCGCGAAATTTCGTCTTCCACATCAACAACAGGACAGGTGAGCTGAGGCGAAACTGAGCGTGGCCCTCTTCTTAAAACTTCTTAAAAAAAAGAAGCGTCTACGCAAAAATGAAAAAGAAAAGCCTTTGTTTTACTCAAATAATGGTATCACTAAGCAACTCATTTACTATAGTTAGCTTCAGGGAAAGCTGAATAATGCCGCTGGAATGAAGTAGAAAAGGGGACGTACAGTGCTGTTCTGGAGCTGGCAACGCTATTGACGACTAGAGAGAGAAAAGATTAATTGATTGGATGCGTTGACTCATTTACAGGAAAAGGTTGAAAAGCAATCACCGGAAATCCCTTCATTAGACGGGCGCCTGACCGAGACACTGTACAGACAGTGTCATTAGAGAGAAAATGGTTGTGCAGCTCCCTCTGTCATCTGGCGGAAAACAGCTGCGATGCGGGCAGTTGTTGAAATAGGTACAGAAAACAAATTTTCCCTCCAAATTCCCCATAGATACGTTTTCTTATCAGAGAAAAAGCCAAAGCAAAGCTTGCATACACTAATATCTAGCTGTAGAAGAGCGGAGCTGCCGTAAACGTGTTGAGTGAGCGCACATCCAGGAGAGCGGCTCAACCAACCTTACGCAATTCGAGCAGGAGAAAAGAACTGCATGGCGAACAATTGCGGAGCCCGTCAGGTTTGAGGCAGGCGATCGAGCTTGACTGTCTTTCATCCAGTCAGGCGTCATACGGTGAAACACATACCAGAGGAAGAAAATTACTCTGGAAGAAAAACCCCGCCGGTGTCTCGTGCGAAAAAGAAACTGGTCTCCGTCGCTGTCTGACAGGAAACCGCTGGAGCAAAACATGTTCACTGGACCGGACCAAAGGAGAGGAGAAAATGATGGCCACACAGAGTAACACCTTGCAGTATATATACACGAATATTTCTTTCTTTGAATCTGAGTAAGAAAGGCCCACGTGAAATGTAAGGACCTTACGAAGGGCTAACAGACTCAAAAGAATCTCTCTCAGCAACTCTGCACGGCAACTTTACCGCAGTGTCTTCCTTTTTCTTTTGAGTGATATGGAAAGGTAACATAACTACGCACAAGAAAAGTGCAATAACGTCTGAACTCATTTAATGACTTCCATGTGAACACACCTGGCTAATTGTTCAGCTGAGATTGTTCGAGATGGGGGCTACAGACTATGCAGAGTTGCATGTTATCTCTAACCCCTGGCAGGATCAACGACGCACTCAACACGTGAGTGATCAAATGAAGGATTTTGTTCGCGATGGGTGGTCAGCCGTGTTTCAGGGGAAAGTAGAGCGAGACGATCTACTCCGGACGATTGAACGGGAACGAAGTGCTTTCGCCCATTGGGAGTAGGGGTTACGACACACAGAGGATCCCCAAGCAAAGAAAGACAATCCATCGATTTAGCTACTGAAAAAGCCAGGGTAGAGAGAAACGAAAAATGCAGTTGTAATTTGCGAAGACTGTAGAAGTCAGTCTCTGCTGCAATGTTATCAAATAAGGACCGCTCAGAACACTGCACTTGCAGGCCGCATAAACGCTGTCAGAACAGAATGCAGAATAGTCTGTAAAAGTTACGCCCATGCAGCGAGCACTTAGGACTGCAAACGTATTCTGCGTGCAGCAGGAAAATCTTTGTACATAACAAAAAATGACATAACAAAACTCTTCGTTTAAATGCCTCTAAGATAGAAGGCACGGAAAATAAGATGTCCACTCCATCGGGATAGAGGTAAAAATAGATAACGAACCTAATTCAGAAGCACTGTGAGCAAAAAAATTGGAAAAAAAAATTATATTTTCCGCTGGTGCACTTTATTTTTTAACTGCGGTGACGCAGAGCGAAGTCAACGCACCAACAACAATAAAAAAAGCCATCTCGAGCAATATCGAGAGTGGGTGGAGTGCTTCGAGCTGAAGTGGAGCCGCAAAGCAGTTGCATTGATCGTCGGAACCACCGTTTCAGCATCCAGCAACCAGCCCCATCTAGTCCGGAAAAATGGCCGTCGAAACAGACAGGTAAGCAGGCAAGGCCAAACGGCCAAGAGACTATTTTCGTCTCGGGGAAACGGAGCTTCCAACGCTGTTTCAAGAGGTTCCTAATTAGAAATGCCCCTGCTGATCAACAATAAAATCTGATTGGCGCAGCCTCTGTGAAAGACTTGGTGGCGCCACATTAAGCAATAGAGCAGCCGAGACAAAAGCCACGAATAAACCGCCACCAACCAGTAGAATGAGTAGAGTAACGTGAGATGCCAACCAGCTGACCATACGTCAATACCCATGTCGTGTTCTTCAAGAGCGCGTAATAGTAATCTGCGCGTGATCCCTGAGGTCCCAGTGTCGTACCCTTGGGTGCTGCCGTTGTGCATGTGTAGACCCGATGGCGTGGCGCCCTCCGTGCAGGCGTCTCGCGTTCAAAGGTGTGAACAAACGGATGGAGAGGTATTCTCCCTGTGTATTGTATTGCACCCATGTGTCGGGCGAATAAAGGAGGCTGGTACATGGGACGCGTGTCCAGGTGAATCAACGTCATTACCCTATAACGTAAAGGTGCCAAGATCGACAGGGCAAAGAAGAAACCAATTGTTGTGCGTTCTGCTGTAACGAGACTCGCTCGCCAACGAAATCTTCTCGCCAGAGAGGCAACACCTATGGGTGAGTTCCAAGAACGCCTTCCAATTCTTCTTGCCAAGGAAACTGCCTTGAACGAGCTGAACAAAGAAATTCAAGAAGTTACTGATTTGGGGGAGGAATTGACGCGATCAGGAGTATATGAGAAAAAGCATCATCGTTCCCAAAACGAAAGTAGGACAGAGGATAGCAGCAAGTGAAAGAACGCCTGTACCCTCGAATGACAACGCTATTCCATCACAAACGCCAGCAACGTAAAGCTTCCGAAGTTGAAAATTAAACTTAACGGAGAGTTGACGTCGTGGCCGAGCTTCTGGAACCAGTAAGACTCCGCTATTCACCAATACGCGGGACTTTCAAATGCTGACAAATTTAAGTACCTAAAGAGTTACCTTACAAGCAAAGCGCAAGCACCGATTGAGGGACACAAATGGAAACTACGCTATCGCAATCGACCTTTGCGCTATATTGATAAGCACATGGCGCATCTTTTACAAATATACGACCAGTGCACAACTCCAGAAACGTGGAGAGACTGCGAGCAATGTTCGATCAAGCTCAAGCTGGAGTCCGGAACCTGGAAGCATTGGGACTAAAGTCGAACACGTGTTCACAGTGTTCTCGAAATTTCTGAAACACGAGATAGAAAGCAGATAAAGAAGACAATTCGTGTTCAAATCGGCCAGAAACGAGAGTCGCAAAAAAGACTTGAGCAGCAACCTTGGCGGTCAGAACGGGACGTCAATGTGTCCGCCTGGATCAACGTAAGGCAATGCTTGCTCGTGATGTTTTCGCTGTGCGGAGGCTAATCACAAGTCCAGAGCGTGCACAAATGCTAGCTGGCTCGAGGTGTTCCGGAAGGCATATCACTCCAATGTGCAATTCCAATTGGTCAGAGAGAAAGGAACAGTCCGTAAAAAAAAAAAAAAAAAAAAAAAAACTGATAATCAGGCGGATGCACAAGCAGCCTTGCAATCCTCCCCGGAAATGACGACATTTGGCTACACAGCTGAAATTGAGCCGAAGGGAAGGCCTAATTCTCTATGGTGGAAGTACATTCGTCTTAAGCAACGTCTCAAAACGATTAGGGTTGAAAGTACTGGGAGTAGAAGACGTGTCATTCCCGTGGAACGAAAATGTTATCTGCCTAGCTGACAACAAAGAAACGAACATAATTCAAGAGGCTCAAGTCACTAACAACGCGTCTTAAAAAATGAAACAGTACAAGAACGAAATAGGAAAGTACGTCGAAAACGGACTCGCGGAATGGGCGCACGGGGATGCCTTTCACTAAAATACCCAATATCAAGCTGGGACCTTTTCGTGCGTATAAAATCGCCATCACAGCTGATGCGATTCTTTTGGCATGAAGAAAGGCCACAACAAGGAATGGAATTACCATCTATCGTCACTTGGAGGATGGCATGTGTTCCCTTCGGGGCAACGTCAACCCCATTCTTGTTGCAAGTCTAAGACAGCAGGGAGAACGTCATTCCAGCACGACGGCGTCCGTCCCTGTCAAAAGCAACGTAGAAACCGCCTGTCTGTCACGAGATGTCAATGACCTTTTTCAGCATAGGCCATCCCCGCTCTGTAAACCGTTGCCAGTATCGAGTTTGCAATCGCGTGTGCAGTACGTGGAGCAAGCGTTCGAAGGACAAGGTTCCCGCAGCTCGTAACCTACGGCAGACAGAATGAAATAAACGGCTAATAAGCCATTATATATATGAAGTAACCTGGAAAAATAAGCAGTTGAATGAGGGAGCCCTTGGCTCAAATTATGTGCGCTTACATGTGTCGCCCCAAGCTATGTTGGTTTGCGATGGGAGAGATCCCTCGCCAGACGGCGGCGGCGCCGACCGTATGAGTCAACAGGGAGGCCCCGGCCTAGTCATGCACGAGAGAATTTATGAGCCCAACGGTGACTATGTACCTTCTCCACGTTAGGAGAGCAGCCTGTTTCCGACTGGGGCCGGAAGGGCGAACTATGAATTCATTTGCCATGCGCATGAGTAAATACGCGCTGTGTAGCGTGTGTGCCGTGCGTCTGGAAGACGTGTGATCGTAAATCCGGACACCAGCAGCAACTCAGGGCACGTTACACGCGATCTCGGTTTTGACAACGATGAAAGGCAATTTCGAGAAGATGCACCTTGATGGAGGAGCAGTTGACCATGATCATTCCTGCTTGCTAATCAATACTTGCAGGATTTGGATACCAGATAAGCAAGTCCTCAGTCGTGATGCGGGATCGAACGTACATGGAACAGGGCCGACTATCGCTTTGAATAGGCTATTAAAAGGCCTGGCACGTTGCCTTCGACATTCACGCTCTACTAGGCTCTTAAACAAGAACAAGCTCTCGGGATTTTTTTTTTTTTTTTTTTAAGTTGCGAAGCGGTGCATTCGAGTGGTAATTCCTGTTGCCACCTCCTGCATTTCGAGAGAAAGGCTTCAGGAACGAAGAATCTGCATCACCTCTCTCTGACGCCAGCATTTTTTTTTTTTTTTTCTACACAACTACGGTAACAGCATTTATGTACTGAGGATATAGAGTTGTTTCTTGACCAGAAATGGAGAGAAATATTACTCTCGAAAGACAGGGACAACGAAGGTTGGGCAGCGAAACGTCACTGTATTCGTCGTATTAACAGTTATTCGTACTCGAATAACGAACCAGATTGGTGTCCCTGTTATAGCACGATTGTTTGTAAATAATTAAGAGGCCTCTAAAATAGGAGAAAACCATTGAAAAGAGGCCTGTCGCGAAAGTCTGCGACGGATTTTCGGTTCTCGTCTGGCGCTTGTCTGATGGAAAGGACGAGGAGGCCGTCTGCTAAAAACAACCATTTCCGCTTGTCTTCCCTCTCCTACACGGAGTTTGGGAGGGGCGTCAAGTTCAAGG
>JARGYV010080345.1:2129-15716 GCA_029532675.1 Ornithodoros moubata | reverse complement strand
TTTTTGTAATTATGTACCAGCTCGCCTGCGCTCTTTCACTTCTATGCTTAATGAAGTTTGAATGACTTAAATGGTATCTTCTCATGGGGATAGCTCACATACACTTGTCTTTCTATGTAGGCACACAAAGCGCTACAGTCTGCAGGGATGGAAAGGGTGCTAGAAATACATTGATGTTAGTCTCCATATTTGTTAGGGATTCAGTCTTTTGCTGCATTTTAACAACTTTCCCATTGAAGTCAATCTCGGATGTGTACGTGGTTTTGTTAACGGATAGGGAAACAAATGAGAATTTTCATCACATGTTGTGTCTCTTGTGTGCTCTCTTTATGTGCAGATGATAAGAAAACTACTGGCGCAGAGAAACACAGCGAGTACTACAAGAAGTATGGCAATCCTAACTATGGAGGTGAATCCTTCTATGTGCAGAATATTCAGCATTCGAGTCATGTTCTTTATGTGATTGGGGTTTCTTTAGTTTATTCTGCTTCATGTTTAACTTTCTTGTTGAATATATATATACATCATATAAATTGAGTTTATAAAGTAGGTCTTTGCAAAAATGTCGAGACAGCGTTCCGCTTGAGAGAATATCGTTGAGTGCAGTGGAGTGCTATTGACGTTACTGTTAGGGTCACAATGTACAAAATTTACAAATCGCTGAAAGCTGTGGTTGGAGAAACTGTAAATGGGTGGTTTATGCTGCCAGCACATAAAGGTATGGTACCCTGTGTTACCTAGGATGAGATTTTAGGCAGCCATCAAGGCAGACATTTTTATTCCCAATTCACAATGTTCTACTCAGTGACTGTTGGAGCAAAAGAAACCGGAGAACTGTGAGTTGCAATGCCTATTTCTTGGCCATTGAGAGCAGTAAATGTTGCTGGGTGATTTCAATCAGGTTCAAGCAGGGCTGTAGCCTTGGTGTTTCTGATTTCTTTGACTTTGATTTTTCATGCGAAAGCCATATCTGTGCCATGAACACTGACATTAGTCCCACTTCTGTGAAGGAGGTGGATTGTGAGAAATTTTGCTGGGCAACGGGGTGGAAACTGTTGCATCTCCTAGTCACACTTTGTGGCTGCTGTACTCCGTATCCACAAAACATAGAGCAATATATTTCATATAGACAGTAAGTCTGCTATTTTGAATTGTGTTTCTGTCTACTTCTATCACTTGCCATTGTAGAAAAATGTTAAGGTTCCGTTCCCACTATCTTCCTTTCTTCTTGAAGTTCAAAATTTCGAGGAACTTCTGCTGCCTGCCTTCGTGCGAGAAATGATTGCAAACGTAGACGATAGGCGGTTCTGCATGCACCAAGTTTTGGCTTCACTTCAAATTGTTGTAATTCTGTTATAGGTATTTCAATCATGCCCAAACATTTCAGTTTTGTTCAAAATACATCTCTGTGTAGTTTGTATGTGCCATGTCAATAATTTTGCAGATTGTGAGTAGAAAATGACTACGTAAAAATGTGCAACTTTCACCATTGTTTGGAGGCTGCCGTAAATGAATGGCACAGTGCACCAAACATGTACTGGTGGGAATCTCTTCAGAACCTCTTGGAAAACGCATTGCAAAAAGGTAGATCGCGCTTTTCATTCACACAATAAACTTCATAACAAAACCCAAAAAATCCAATATATAGCCTTACTTTTGCCTTTATTCCATTCATAGCATTAGTTTTACCAACAGCATATAGACGAGATATTATTGTCTGATAAGTAACTTTCTATATATTCTTCCTTCAAGCCTATCCTTCTTACCTATATAAGCCACGGTACACACAAGCCTCAGAGAATTGTTTTGAAATTGACCCTTTTTGAAGGAGGGGTGGAACCTGAGTCTTAAGAGAGATACCAACCGGTATACATTGTTTCTTTCTATCTTGCTTCGTTGAAAGGAATTTCAGTTGGTAGCAACTAGAGTATGAAGATTTTGGCAATATTTATGAGGCGCTCCTGCAAAAAACCCATCCAAACCAAAAACAGTGTGGTCTGGTGTTGTGACAGTGGGTGTGATATGGGAACCAGTTGGTGAAGGTGACAAGCTCCGCACCAACTGGTTCAGGAGGTATTTCTGTGACAATATCGACAAGCTTTCTAGTGTACTTGTTGGCGCCTGATCCCAGCTACGTCCAACCAGAAAAAAATTGTTGCTCAGAATAATTGAATGATTTTGGTAGCAGACATGGATGTAACTCCACTCAGGTCTTCTGCATCCTTGAAGCAATGGCGTGAGGCGCTCGCATGGAAAATATCACCAGCGTGTAAAGCCTGCACTCACAAGCAGCCAGTTTGATATGAAGGGCCGAAGGCTTTGCCATGTATTCAGTGAAAAGGGCCACGCAACACACTTGTACATCTTCATTCATCCTTGTGATGATGTTGCACTGTTTTGAAATGGGAAACTGTGCGAGTGGCCCTCAGGGAGTTCAGTTGCGCGACTAGGAGATGAAACAGTTTCCACTCCCTTGTCTTCCGCAATTGATACCTCGCGATCGACATTCTTCGCGGAAGTGGGACTAATGGCAGTGTTCATGGCACAGATACGCCTTTCACATAAAAAGTTTGATTGAAGAAAGCGGCTAAGATTACAGCCTTGCCTGAATCTGAATGAAATCACCCTATAGACTTAACATGGACACTTCTCATCCTGCATTTTTTGGTAGTTCCTTTTCCCCCTATAACAGTGAAATTTTCTGTGAAATGGTTTATCATATCCTTTCTGCAACCCTGATTTGTCTCTCTCAGTCACAAAACTAAAAAAAGAACAAACAAATGACAAAGACCTGCAAATCCTTCACCTCACATTGTGAGCACTTTATAGTTCAAACTACCATGTGTAATGTACCGCTTGTCCCAGCGTTAATAATAGTGCTGCTTCATGTGGCCTTGAGCTAGCAGCTGTCTCTGGTGGTGCCTGTGAAAGATAACCAGAAAGAGAGTTTGGGACATTCCATGTATGCTGCAAGGAAATCTGTAGCAGTGTCGATGCTTTGAGCTGCTATAGGAACCTTTATCAGCAGAGGTTCCTGTTCTGTTTGTCCTTGCTTTGGTAATACAGGTGGCAAAGATGGTGGCCAACAGGTGTTTTTTGTGTATATCACAGCTGACTCCCCTGCAGCACAAGTGGAATGTCCCAAACACTCTTTCTGGTCACCTTTTGCAGGAGCCACCAGGGGCACGTTGCTCGCTCTCGCCCACTCGAAGCGGTGTTATTATAGTTGAAAAAAATGGTACTAGCTACTATAACTGTGAAACCAAGAATGAAATTGGGAGAGCCAAGAATGATGCTGACTAAACTGGACTACAGATAATAATGGTTTATCTTTCCAGGAATGACAGGACTGATTAGCAAGTCACGTAAGAGACGAATGCGGCAGCAGCTGAGAGACAATCTGGAAGGACAGAAAAGTGACGGTGAGCTGGAAGGTCTGTTTCAGAGTTTGTTGTCTTAAGAGCTCTATGTGAGAAATAGTTGTACCCATGTAAACTGAAATTACCAGCTGTGGACAATAGCACCGGAGTCACTGCCTTAGCTACAGATATTTCTTACAATTGTAGAGGAGGACAAAGCAGAAGACAAGGATGTAGAGGAAGACAGAGAAGATGAGGATGAGCAGATGGAGCCCAAGCGCTTGCGCATGAAAATGTATGCTGATGAAGAAGAAGAGAAGATTCGCAAGAAAAAAACGTAATGGTATCAATTGAGGTTATGAAGTAGAAAGTTCTTTAGCAGTCGTTTGTGGCCAGTATATCTTTCTTCCCTCGTATACATTTGAGGATGTTAAAGCTGAACTTGCTGGGGAGAAGTACCGTGGTTCAAGTTTTTTGAAAATTCTAAACCATCTGTTGAATGTCAATGCTTCAGCTGTGGTTGCTCTTTCAACCATCAACATATAAATACTACAATACCACATTGCCAATCAAGCAGTTTGAATGAATATACAGCCAGAATTTCCACAACATAACTATGCAAAAAGGCAAGTTTATTTTTCATTTTTTTTGTGACACCTGGGCTGCAGATCAAACAATTTCACAATTTCCTGATCACAATCCAATGTATACTTCCTACGTACTTCTGTCTAAAACCCTGCAGTATCCATAGCTATGAGTGGATGTTTGCACAAAAGTTGCACATTCAGGTGCAGAAGTATTTGTCATTGCACATCGGATGCGGGTGATCCGCACAAAAGCAGAAGTAGCAGCCGGTGGCAAGACTATGAGAAAAAAAAGTGGCGGCATAATTCCCCCATTGCCTTCAACGAACACATTCTGTTCCCCTAAAATGGTTGTTTTCGAGCATGCTACAATTTTATTCGCACAACGCACTCACAAAAACGTTCCACACCATAAGTGTCTGTCATGCTCCTGCCCAGCTGTAGGACATTTTCCAATTAAGTGCTTGAATAGGTTATCTTCCGGACGGTGCAGCATTCATACTTGATTTGTTTGTACCAGCTAGAAAAATGAAATTTATGAAATGTGGGTTCTGTGTATGGTGGCTGGACTAATGTTGTTGCATACTGACATCCATGTTTTACATAAGTAACTGAAGGAAATTATGATTTAGGATATCTGATGCAAGTGGGGCACGTCACTTCATGGGATGGATGAGGATAGCAATGCAGTTGAGAACATAGGGTACATGTAGTGGATGCAGATGTTGAAAAGCTCCACCACGCAGGGCTTTGCTTCTGTCACCCTAGCGTGATTACATTCACAGTAGAGTCTATGGCTACTTACAAATGCAGTCATTCCACGTTTTAGCACTTTTAAATATGGTAACAAGCCCTATGAGTTATCCTCTTGACGGCCTACAGAGACTGCACTAGTTTGTGTTGGGTTGATTGATCGTTCCTTTAGCACCAATCCTGGGTAGTGCAGAGAATTACTTAGTTTATGTAATTTAGGGATGTGGCTTGAGGAGTCATTGCCTGAAATTTGAAAATTTTGTTCCTGCAACAGGCGACGCACAAGCTTTGGTATTCCTACACCCCCCACGCCCTGGTCGACCCCAGGCAATTCGCCTACGTCAGAGGAAGAACCTCTTGCCCAGGGGAGCGCATCTGTATGGGACCGTCTTTCAGGGGGACGCCCTATTCTTCACCCACGTTACATGGGCCGCTCCCCATCTCCAGAAGAACCACAAGAAAGAACAAGGTGATATGCTGGATGTACTTTCTGATGTCACTTTCTTTGTGCACGGAATATGGAAATTTCAACGAAATGTGAAATTTGTGTTTGTAACAAAGGTAAAATAAATAAATACGAAGTTGCAAAGAACAACATCATAATGCACCTTTCGAGCTGTAAAAACTCCTCCCTTTCTTATGACCAGGGGACGTGGCTATGTAGATCTTGATGACCCTCGACTGCGTGATGACTATGACGAATGGGAAGACACGTATCACCAATCAGATTTTCCACTGTGGGCAGACAACAAGGACAGTGATCACGGAGAATGTAGCCTCCCGTCACGAGTGGGGCCTGTGTCTGGAGGAGACCTTAGATCAAAGTTAGAAGCCCTGCGACGTAAAAGAAAGACAGTGGAAAAGGTGACTCCACTGAGAATATCTGTGGTTAATGATGGCGATTGATGGCTTTGAGATCGTGGCTCCTTGCTGAGGGTTGCTGAGCAGTATGTTAAGTATCTTCTGTACAATAAATGAGTGTGGTACAATGCTTGTCTGTTTCTTGGCTTTGAGGGGAGCTGAACCGGGTCAACTTCACAGCAAACTGTGTCAGACGTACACCTTTAATCGTAAAGTGAAAACTCAAGGAAAACACCATATTGGACTGAAATTAGTGCGCTTGGCAGCACAGCAACCAAATTGTGGTTGCTGGAATTTAGTGGCAGCAGGAAATTTGTCTTTCTTCCACGACACGTGAGAGGCTAGTATCGACATTGGACGGCTCGCACAGCCCCCAGCTAAAAATAAGCCTACACAATAGAAAAACTATGCGCAGATTCAGTTTCGGTTTGCAGAATCCACAGCTGACCAATGTTGTACTTACAATCAAAATGGCAGATTCCAGCCCGAGTTTGAGAATAAATCAGAAAGAACGACACAAGAACTCAAAAGCTTTACGTCGTTCGTTCGTGAGCTTTCCCAAACTCGCTCTTAGCAGTCATTGCCTTTTTAATTACAAAGTTTATCCATCAGCTCGCCTGTATTTATGCCATTTCTTAAGTCAAATTCATATCTTTTTACTTACTCACCAGTATAACATTCTGTTAATAATATTTTAACTTCTTTTCAATAATACAGTGGCGTTTTAAATTATTTCAGTCTGCGCGTTTCTCAAAGTAGCCACCATCACGGCAACTGGCGCTGACGTCAAAGGCGGAACTGCTACGGGCTGTTAAAAGAGGCATCTCTCGAATTTGCCCAGTTTTTGTGCCGCGGCGATGGAGGAATCGGCAGTACAAGGTTATTTGAAGTCATATGTGGAAGCGAAAACACCAGAAGGCAATGATGATATTGTGCAACTACGCAACGGCCACCAGTCTGATAGAATTATTTGTGGTGAAGACGTAGAAGCCGAAGTCTTCGAGTGGATTCTTTCACACCTCGACTCACGGTAGGAGGTTCTTGAATAATTATTGCGAAAGTACGTATACGCTATCCACCACAACGTGAGTCACGTTCACGCAATCGAAAGTCGCCTTGTTATCGCGATTGCACAGAATTTGCCGACATGTTTGTTTGTGTGGCTAGTTGGCGTCTATGCCGGGCGTGACAGCTCCTCGTTCGAGGCGGCGCCCGCGCTTGATGCTCCTATGGAAAACCTCAGCCAACCCTGAATTGTGCCTTTAAACAGAATGCATACATGTTTACCTCCCTGAGTCTCTTGATATTTTGTGAGCTGCATTCTCGTTTGCAATGCTACTGGCCATATACGTAGACCGTTATGCTTTGGCTTGTGACCGAATGCAAATGCGACTTGATGGTTGGGCGAGCTATTTATAACATGTGATTCAAACCGTGGTCATCTACTGCTAACTTACAGTTCACTCAGACTTGATTGCCTCGATTATTTAATTTATAAGTACGTGACAACAGATAATAGCAGCGGAAAGTGTGAAATGTGGCTACTGTATATTGTCACGGGTGAAGTGCACACGACAGTCAAGCTGCGTAACTGGCAAACGCTTTATTAGCCGGCTATTGCGAGTGTCACAATCGCACTCAAAAATTGCCCGACCTGGGCTATACGTCGGCTTCTAAAGGTACAGCGGAAACTTCTGGTGACGTCGAGTGGCGTGTGTCACGCGCTGACAGTAACGACGCGTCGTTGCCGGTGGCTAACCGAATGAGCTAGTGATCCTGATCCTGTCTCGAGGGTCTTGCTGTGGCCGTTATCTGATGAGCCTCGCGGCAATATTACAGGTGTCTTTTCTTTTTTTTTTCCTAAGCAGTCTTGTGCTTTTATTGCTGGTCGGATAGTGATGTCTATTCGAAGCTTCCCGTCACCCTAGTTAGCGTGCGATGGCATCCAGCTACTCTTTGGCCCATAACTGTGTTCCTTGCTACTTACTGCACATTCCTTACTCCTTACTTCCTTACTCCTGCTCGCTCCTACACAAGGCATACCCTGTGGCGTCGCTCATGATCACCGTTGTCTTGCGACGTAAACCCACCAATTATTATTATTCCTGTTCAAGGGCCTTTAGATTTAAATTCTTTTTCCACTTTCGTGTCGCATCTACATTGTCCGCACTGCATTCCGTCATTCTCAGTTAGCCAGCCTCAGTTGATTTCACTGCGCTCGGCCTGCTAATAAGCAATGGTATTGTCATAGCAGTTTTATTATTTTGTTACAAGGGTTAATATTTTCTCAAGAAGGGTGAACATCTTGCGGGATCGTTTCTTTCCGTTTCAAGAAGACAAAAGAAGTTCCGGTAAGTCGTCACTCACCGTGAGATCAGTGGCATATCTAGAGCATGACCGCACTGCTCGAGAATGGGTTCACCTCTTTGAGGCCTGTCTTCGTTATTTTTTTTTTTATTTGGCTATTTTTTGCGCCTTCAAAATGCTCAGTGAGCTTTAATCTGCTGTCGTCAGGCGCGGCGTCACGATTTCCAAGTGTGTCGATTGGACAACGGTTTCAGCACATGCTCTCAATGCACCGGAAGGAGCAGCAACGCTGCTGGGCTTATCGCGTTTTGGAGAACCCGGGAAGTTGCTCCCGTCGTGTTGATGAATGAAATATTCTCGAAATTATACATGTCTCAAGAAGCGGACCACCGGTTGGTCAAATGAAAGCGTGTGAACTGAAAATCTAGATCTTATAAATTTGTTTCCGCTATTTGCGTGTGGAAGAAGTATTTTAGCCAACCCTGTTCTGGGTGTTGTAGCCACACGACTGCTGTCCATCCGGGCCTGGACAGTGGTGCCGGAAGGTTTGTAAAAAGACGGAGATTTTCTTGATCTGTGCCGAAAGAAAATCGGTTCGTCAACCTCTACACATTTGGCCCCGTATGAGTCATTGCCTGCCGTCTATCCATCTGGGACTGCTTTGACCTACCCATCCATCCACAGCCCCTAGTGACTCATACCGTGCAAGTGACGACCTTGACAGTTGCGTCTTCAAAGCAGGGGTGTTATCTCGCCGAGAGGGCTGAGAACGTTTTCATAGGAGGGCGTGTTTACTCCGGTCATCTCAAGAAGCGTGCTTTCTTCTGCTCTCTCTACGTGGCAGACAATGTTTGAAATAGACTGGGCGAATAAATTGACCGCCTGCATCAAAATTCCATTTCGAATGGACGCAGCTTCCTATTCCAGCGTTAGCAGCACAGGGCCTGGACACAGTTACTGAGAGCATGAAGACCGAGTCTCCATAAAAGTAGTGACTGATCTTTCAACGTTGGTACGTGAACTGAATAAGACTTTGTACTTCACTGTCGGCGGATGAACGTGTGGACACACTGGTCTTCGAATTGGAGGGAGCTTTGACATGTGGCTGTAGGTAATTTCCTTATGTTCTCGTAACTTCGTTATCCAGGAGTTTCAAAGCAAGGAATGAATCACTAACACGACTGCCAACAACAGAGCCAGGTGCTCCTTCTGCTTCATTTGCTGTTTGCAGAAAAGGCTCCGTACTAAGTAGCATTGTTGGATTGAAATGGATTGGATTGAAATTCACTTGATGCTCAAGTGAATTTCTGCCAAGAAACACTTGATTCTACGTGATTCTGCAGCGTTGATCTTGACGTGGTTCCCGAAATGCCAAAGGGTTGTGGCGACCTCTGAACTAAATCCAGATGTGTACCTTGGATATTTTCATTGTTCATGAATTGCTGCACGAGATCAATGATGAACAGCAGCCATTGCCTTGTGACTGGGTGCGGAAACACTAGAAAGCGCTCCACAATACTGCGTGCTATATCAACTGCGATTCTTGTATTTTTGAAGGGCGAGGGCCGGTCTTTCTCTCCTTTTTGTAGCTAAACAATTGGGGCACGTTTGACTTCTCTCCACTTGGCTGCTGAATGGTGCGAGAGGTTCCCTATTGTGCACGTGGGGCAGCCGCGTGCATTGAACTCCTGTTACGGAATGCTCCTTTTCCCTTCCCCTCTGTCTGCGCAGAATTCAGATGCAACCGCACCTGTAGAACGAAGCTTCCACCTTTAAGACTGTGCCTAACGTTTCCTCCCAGTACAATAAACATCTCCCACCTTAAGTTTTACTTCTGTTACTCGCTGTGTATTAGGAACCTGCATAACTTTTTGGATACTCGTATTTTAACGAGTCTGTAATCCTAATGCCGCTAACTCTGGCCGCATTTAATAATCTTTTCAGCAGCACTTTACTTGATCATGCAAGTTTTACCCGTTTAATATCTTCGTTTGTTTGTGTACTACGTCGTCGCGGTGCAACCTGTCCCAAGCGTAAGGAACTGCATGCAATCTAGAATGATCCTTTCGCTTCCAGGCAGGCAGTTCAGTTGCAGACGACGCAGATTCACTGAGAGCAGAACATCATCTGGGTTATCTCCCTTCACTTTCGCTCTGGCAGCCATGCATGTCTGGTCCATTCGTTCACTTTGTCTGCCTCTTTCCAAGGATGGTCTTTGCCCTTTCTGCGTACTGTCCCTGTATACTTTAGAATGAACTCTTTCTGCCAGCCGTCCACCGTCCACCATCCCACATGACTAGCATCTGCATTGCGCACAACTTTACAAGATATTCATTTTGTGGCAGGGTGCTGAAAAAATTTTATCCGATTGCAAAGTCAATATTAGCAGCTGTTCGTCATTGTGCCCACAATCAGTCTAATCTAGTGATCGATTATCGTGAGATGGTTTAATTGCTTTCGCTCATCTGGCATCCAGAGGAAAAGGATAGATTAAAATGAATGCACAATTTTATTGTCTTAGTTTGCGCATGTTTCAAAGATCGAAGTAAAAGTGAATGTTTGTCGTGAATCGTCCAAATCGGTTACTACAATGACCCGATCTGTTCTAAGATTTTGTGCAGTGCTTCCGCAGCATTTCCGAGGAGAGAAACTGTTTGGGGTCGTCACCCCATGTGCTGCTACTGTTGCGCGTCTTACCTTTTTTTTTTCTGCCCACGTAATGCTAGATTCCAGTCTCCGCCTTCCCTTTCTTTTTCTCGCATTGTGTTTTTGTTGGTAAGCCGTGAGGGTTCTTTTTTGAGGGTCTTCCGATGGCAAAGGACGCTGTTACAGACGACGAGGAGGAGGCTACCCAAGAACGGCCTTTGACGCTGATTGATTTGACTGACTGCTTTCATGGGCTACCTGGGCACGATCCTGGCCAATCGCCTCATTGGATAAGTGCCGTCTGCAGCAGGCACCTTTCATTCGTCCCAGTTTCGTACGATGATATGAATGTTTGAGCTCCAAGTATATTCCTATCCCCAAGTCGAGTACCCACCTTATTGGGTCATCCAGGCCATCAATAGGAGCGCACAAAAGACGAGCAAGGCCTGTTCTTTGAGAATTTGAGGCTGTGGAGCTGTACGAGTGAATCCGGTTGGAAGAGGAGCCACTTGATTGTCTCATTTTACAGTATGCCAACGTGGCACTACAGCCTAAAACGCTGACTTTATTAAGCAATGTTGTGGAAGCATGCAGCCAATGGGAATAGGGTTATTTTGGGAAGGCGAGGGAATTTCCCTCACCCGAAGTAGGAGTCTGCAGTGCGGTTTTTTGCGCAGCACCTGTGAATGTAGAGCTCCAAGAAATACCCGCAAAAGGCCAACCCCTGAGAAGTGAGCAGCAAGTAGAAGATGACAGCGAAGTCGTCGTAGTGGAGCGCGTCGTAGTCGTGAAGGTGATCTGCGTGTTCCTGGGTCCAGCAGGGACCAGGGTCAGGAACCAGGTCTTCGTGCCAGTGCAGGTTCAGGCCTGTGTCCATTATCCAGCGGACACGCTTGAAGATTTCCTCCTGAAAATCAGTTTCTTGCCAAAACACACCTGACGAGGATCTGTGCTTTTAATCTTAGGTTCTTTGCCCCCACTAGTTTCCAAATACACGGTGAAGTTTTTATTCCCGCGCGAGCCGCATTTTTTCACGTTTTCAAAACCTGTCTGCGCGGCACCCTTAAATGACTCGTGAATTACCGTAGCAATCCGAGAACGTGACCTAGAAAGCATTCAGCAGGGGATGATGTGACTCGCAAGTTCTTGGAACACTCCAGGGAATGGTTTGTGAGGAAAGGACGTTTTTGGGCTACAAAGACTTGCCTGTAGTTGTGGATCGAGGTCCTTCCTGACGTAAAAGACCATTTTGAGTTGAATGATCCGACTTCGTCCAAGATGGAAAAGCCCCAGCCCTTTGAGCTCTTTGTCGTAGCAATGTTCGGTGACCCGGGCCAGCAGGGAGATGCGTTCCATGAGGATGGCCGCTTTACGCTTGAGCACCAATTCCAGATAAGGTGGTGTGAACAGTTCCTCACCATGCACTTCTTCCTGCTGCTCCTGCTCTTCGATCATTTTGAGGACTTTCTGGAAGGCGTAACCTTCTGCATCCTGCAATATTATACGTATGAAGCGTCGGAGAAAAGAGCCGCACGTAAAATCATCCAGATCGTTTCCGGCGGTAACAGCGTTGAATAGGCAGCAAAAGCTAGGGCGCAATTGGCTGAAAAGGGGTCTTGAGGCCGCTGAATCGTGGGACGACTGGCGAGGATTGACGATTGGTTGCGCACAGGGGGAAAAGAATGTACTCGCCTGAATGACTTCCAGAAACCCGGCCGCTTCGAAGACCATGGGTACGATGTTCTGCGTCTTTGCCAAATCTTCGATTGTGTCAAGACGGTCGGTTTCCTCTTTGAGCATCAGTGCAGACTCCATGTAGGCAACAAAGGTGTTCATGAGGATGACTATCATGAAGAACCATGTACCAAACAGCACCCGATGGGGATTGCTCTTGAATGTGAAGCTCGAGCTTTCTAAACACACTGATGCCACGTACGTCCAGAAGATCCTCGACAAACGCTGCTGGCGCTGTCTCTTCGTGAGAGCCTGGTCGGGCAACTGCATCGACACGAGACATGACGTCACACTGAAACGCTTTTGCTGGGCCGTTTAGTGAGGAGCCTAAGCTGTACTTACAATCCATTCAATAATGACTGCGATCAAGGCGACGAAACCGACGAAGCAGAGTAGCATCATCCAGACGTTGACGTCGAAGGCAGACACGTAGCCGTAGACATTGGATTTGTGCTCTTTCTTCACACCGCTTAGGATGACCATGTCTTCATCCGCGTACGGAGGCGACGGGTTGGCGATTGACGCGTCTTCTTCCGTCAGCACGAAGGGGCCTATCGCCAGGTCGGCTTCCTGCCACCACCAGACGAATCAGTCGAGCAAATTACTCCCGTCCCTACGCTCACGTGTCTGTGCAGCAATCCCATCATTCCCGTCCATTTGCCTTCGGGATCCATGTTGCCCCATTGACGATCAGCCGGTTCCACCAGAACGTACCTGCACAGGACGCACAGGACGTCTATATCCCGGCCGCGGTATCTCGCTGCTTCGCTAGCTTCAGCGATTTACTTCTTCGAAATAGAAGATTCGCATTCGATCGAATTCCAACTAGCCGAATGATTTGATGGCCTTAATCTTCGGACCTGCAATATTTCTTACCCAGTCCGTCTTATACGTCCGATTTGTTCGCTCCTAATTTACCGAGTGGTTAGGTCTAACATATTGCTGTAGTATGCGTTGATCGCTGCTGACCTGAGCTGCGAGTCTTTGGTCATGTAGTATTTCCTTCTCTGCGGTGGAACAACGTGAGCCTGTTGGCGTGCCATACCCTCCCACAGCCTCCTTTACGCGCTAATGCCACCCTTGTCATTGTCGAACTTCATCCACTCATTCCAAGTTCCAACAATCGCGTGGTCATGTTCCCCACGATGGCATTTATACGCCCCTTTCAGAGCGTGCAACTGGGACGCGTCTGTATCGACCTTCTTTGAGGTACGGTACATGAACCCTTGGAATACTTATGTGGAACGAAGATCCAAAGATGTCACGTGACCAAGGGAAAGAACATCCACCACTCGAGGTTTTTTCTCGTTGGATCTTTCTCGTTAGATTTTTTTTTTTTTTTT
>JARGYV010080335.1:0-12767 GCA_029532675.1 Ornithodoros moubata | reverse complement strand
CTCGGAAGCGAAAGTGCACGTTGAAATTCACCTTGCGACACGGGCTGTATAGAAGGGAGGTTTTTTTGTTTTCTATTTCTTTGGTAGGATTGAGAGCTGGATTCGCGTGTTTTCATTGTAGTAATCGGTGTTACGTGACTGCGTGAATATGAGGGGAGGGAGAGAAGGAAAACTGTCGTGGGGAAAGGGTGCGGATCGGTGAGTGATCATCGCTTGGCTTTCGGAAATGTGGGCCACGGAGCGCGGCGTACAACGGGGTCGATGCCTTCTGAACCCAGCGGGAGAGAGAGATTTTAGTTATTCATTTGCGCGGACGTCTAATGGACATGCAGTTTGCTGTGTGGCTTCCGGGTGCAAGCCTCTGCCTTCTTATGCCTTCTGTCTTAGAAGGTTTCAATGTTTATTCGTTTCTTCGCAGCGGTGGAGAAGGGGGGAGAGGAAGATACTATCGATTATCAATTTAAAAGCAAGCTTATCGCTTTTCGTGTGTGATCATTGTCGACGCACAGAGCCCTGTTTTTTGAGCACCGGCCAATGGTTGGTGGAATCACGAGGCAGCGTGTTCTTACGCACCCTTTGCCCGTGTATGGGTTGGATGCCGGTCGGTTCTGAAGAATGTGTCTGGTTCGGAACTAGCATTAGTGAATGAATGCTTTGATTCCGCGTATCGTGTATGTGATTTGCTGCAGTGACTTTCCCTTGATGCACCGGCTCGAGTACGCGTTGCTTTGTGCGTCGTTTGTCGTGAACATGTTTGGCGCTGGATTCCATTACTTTCACCCACGCGCTGAGTGTTTGTTGTTGCCTGCCGCACATACCAAAACGATGAGCGGACAGAACGATGCATTCTGCGCTTTGCGTTTCCCTCTCTGCATGGCGCCCTCGCGCAAAATCCTGCTTCTGTGCCTGCAGTGCAGATTCGTTGTGCCGAGGCCAACCGTTGCGTACTCGTGACACGATGAAAGCTGTGAGTGCATCGTTTCCAGGCGCGCACTATACGACGTCATTGCGTGGGCCGACTTCTCCCCGCCGCGGAAACGGCCGCCACGACGACTCCGTCCCCTTAATCATGTTCCCGTTTCCACGTTTATCGGACGGGCATCGTTCGATACGTGACGAAGGCTCGGAGAAAGTTTGCCAGGCCTACTGTGATACGGTGTCAGTCCGTTGGGTGGCAAGAGACAGTCCACACGGTGAAAGGTCATGTTCCGTTTCCCGGTTCTCAACTGTGGTTAAATTCGCCATTTCGATTAAAGAGGGTACCGCATTATGTCCGCCACGCCGTGCTGATAAGGGGACAATGGATCGTTATCTGTTCTCCCGAAATGGCGCATTGAATCGGAACTGCTAAGGGTGGTTCTCTCAACCTCGGATGCGGTTGAGCTAGAGTTTGTAGCGCTCAATTTCGTTCGGAAGTGAATATGGTGACCATTATGAGGGTGTGACTGTCTAAGGGTGCTGAGTAGATCCTCGAACTGAACCCCTAGTTCTCCGCGAGCGACTGTTTAGCGTCTTCTCCTTTTGAAGTTTCTTTTTCTTTTTTTTTTCTCTCTCTCAGTACCTCGCCCGCCTGCGTATGTGCTAAATATTGTACCGTTCACTACGTTTCACCTTAGCATTCGCTCTATAAGTTTGGGCCATGCAAATAATGTTAGGCAAAAATAAGATTGAGGATGACGGATGTTTTAAACCAAGCTGCGACAGGTTGCGATAGCCTGAGCGCCAGTAAGGTCTAGGTGCTCTCTCGGCGTCGCGAAGTCAGCTTGAAGCATATTGTCCCACCAAATACGACGTCGCGCATTCGGTCCTAGTCTATTTCTAAGCGTTGACGTACAATTCAAGAGGAATCATTTGTCGTATCCACATATGTGAGACGTCTCTTCGGTTCGAAAATTCCCTCTGCCCATGTGAGGTAGTCTGGCAATGTAGACAACAAGACAACCACCTGACAGCGTATGGCGCTGTCTCTCGACGGAAGGAACTGATTACGCCACAACTGCTTTTGTTCTCGTCACGTCGACGAGCGGGACAAGGTTCGAACGGGCCGCGGGGAAATCAGCGGGACTGGACATTGTCTGTCCGCAAACAGAGCGCATTTCATTAGAGCGATATTCAAAGCGATGTCTAACCACTACCCGGGTATTCCGATCAACACTTGGCGGCCGGCAATTTGAATGCCAAATAAGGGCATTGCGGACGGTGTTTCCTCTCGGGAAATAGGCCTGTGCTGCGGTCGCGGTTCTGGGAAAGACCAATCCGCGCGGAAGGCCTCTTTCTCGAAGGCGACCCTGCAGTTATTTGGCCCAGTAATGCGAGTGTTTCCTCGACAGATCTCCCCGGGGTCGGCTGCACGTGCCCCCAAATGCTGGAAGGAGAGTTCGGGAAGAACATATTCCTCCTGAGAAGGAAAACACCATTTACCTGTATTTCTCGATTCTCCCGTAATATCTGACTGGTGGCCGTTCGGCAAACAATTCCGGCAGTTAGGCCTCCATGTAATCACACGTGGCAGTAACAAGCATCCGGTACACTCAGGGTCGTGTTATTGTCATTTCTTCTTTCGGATTTTATTTGCGCATATTTAATCGCGTCTCTCATGTATCAGGCCGAAAAACCGTTCGTGTTTCTGCCGCTGCAGTTTAATCAATGTTTTTTTCCTGCTGTACATTTCCTCCGGGAATCAATACACGTTGAATCCCGTTTCGACGACGTGCTCGAGGCGATACATTCTGCTCTATGCGTTTTGATTGCCTGTCGGCGCGTTGTGGTCGTGCCTGCTGAGTTTAGCGGAGCGTTACCTCAGTCACATCTTCGTCGGTAAGTTTTATGCGTCCGACTCTGCGAGGTGCACAAATCTATTGCGTGGCGCTGTGCCGAAGGGATTGGCGTTTTCTTTGCAGCATATGAAAGCAGTGATGGCGCAGTATTTTGTTTCGCTTCCTTCGTCCGCCCGCCGTGACGGTGCGGATTCGTAATTTTAGTGCGCAGCCGACTACTAATTGCAGCCAGCAGTTCCTTCTGCAGGCTCTCGTGCCTCAGCTGGGTTCTTTCCGTGGTGCTGTTGCTGCGAACGTTGCCGTTTTAGGTCTCTCTGGAACCTAGCCATGGGCTTAGGATTTCCATACAAAGACACTGCCGACGCAGCGTGGATTAGGGGTCAATGGAATGAGCCGTCCGTTTTGCATAACCCTAGCATTGGTGCGGAATATATCCCTGGCGGCCTTTTCGCTACTAAACCCCAATCATCGTCGTCATCACGTTTTGTGTAACCTCCCGTTTGCAACGCATGTGGCATTTCTCTCGTTGTGCCGTCGGAGATAAGAGTTTCCCCGGTAACATGCAGATAAGGTTGCTAGGTGAAATTCCGTGTGTTGGTCTCCAGGCTCGCGGGCCGTGATGGATCGGCTCTGCTAACTTCCCCTTTTTTTTGTTTTCATTTATTTTTTTCTCGTTATTTGGCATGGATAGTTTGCTACGTTACTTGTGTGTGGTCGCATTTGGCAGAAATGTTTTAGTAAGTGGTACGTACAGTCGAAACGAGGCAAGACAGCCTACTCTTTCAACGGCAGCCTTTTTCTCAAGTCCACCGTTCGCTTGCGTTTTCTTCGTTCTCTGTTGTGCTTATCGCGGGATTTCAGTCAGGGTTAAAAACAAAGAAGTTTAGCTACATTTCGCGGCAAGGGGCGAAACACGGCGTTTCATTTGGTCGGTTCCAGGGCCGTGGACACGTAGATTTTAATCTCGTTTTGCCTCATGTCCAGATTACGCGATAATGCTTCCGTTAGCAGTGCGTGAAAAATGCTACCCTGGTAGATGACAGCTTGCGCATTTTGCTACTTGGGAAATAGAGGGGCGCAGTCTCGGGTGTTTTAATGGTAGTGTTGCGTAATGTTGAACAAGAGACCGCTTCGCACTGAGTGACTGCGGTGGCCTTCATCATGTCCCACAATGCTTTCGCTGTTACCGGGCGCCACCGGTTTGGTTGTATCGTATTCAGCTTCCTTCTCAAAGATGGAGCTCGGCGCCAGCGGCGGAGTAAATGCACGCTGCCCTTCGCTCAACGTCAACAGCACATCGAATTCTCCAATGACCGTCCGCCATTCAATACGTTCCAGGCTATATGACCCTAGTTACATTTCGGCCTTTAAAATGTATTGACCATGTTTTAGATGACGTTAGGGGAAGGAGCGGTGGCATAGAGAAGACGGTAGTGGCACAGCAGAGAGAGGAGAGCTCCAGAGGGGTTTGATAGCGTTCTTTCTTCGTGGCTTACGAGTTAATCTCCTTCCAAGAAGAACGGCATACATGCAGGCCCCCTAACTTGCGAGTCTCAGTCTGGACACAAGATGCCAGGCTTCCTGTGTTCGTCGCTCCTAAGTTATGATCATCTACTTCGTAGCTGGTCAACTGCTAGCTAGGGTACAGCTCGCGACCCTTGCGTCGCCCGAGACCTTTTCAAAGCGCCTTTCAAGTGTTTTTTCGTGAGTGGCACCGGCGCAGAGGGCCAACTGTCCATACGGTGCACGGAAGGAAACAAAAGCGCACGGCGATTCTGAGAAGGGGCAGCTCGAAATCTAGAACGTACTCGCAGCTGCGTCATGCTTTCATTTCCCCCTCCAATGGCGGCCCGAGAGTGCTCCTTATTGTTCTTCCCTGGACGACGGTCTCTGTGCACTGGGAAGCGTCGTCCTTTTACTCGGAGCCAGTTGCGGAAGGCGCCGAAGCAGCATCTGCTGAGCCGCGTGATTCGCGTTCGGATAAGGTGCGCCGTTGCCTGCGTCCTTGTTCCACTGCCGACCCCCGCAGACGTGTGCTGCGCAAAAGTGGCCGTAGTTTGCGCGTCCTGGGAAGCTCTTCTTCCGCGCAGGCAAAAGAGGTTCCGCTGTACCTGACGAGCGCTTTTGGTAACGCTGCCCGTATTTTCTTCATTCATAGCGAAAGGGTGAAGCTAAAAATACGGGTGGCGAGGAGAGATTGCCTACGTGTTGGCGCTTGAGTCGCTCGAATGGTCGCAAAGCGAGTCGTGCGCCCTCTGACGTCCTGTCCGTCCCTTCATTTGTCGGCCTAGTTGTTGTTCACCATCTACCCTTCGCGTGTTCCTTCTTATCAGCCTCTGTTGTGGGGCTTCGACTCTTGTTCCTGCGGAGGAGGAAAAGGGACCACCCAGTAAACACGGCGGGATTTTTAGATTTACTGGGTGGGCGTGTTCGCGCAAATGTCGCCGCTGAGTGCCTTTTTCATGTCCACGTCAGTAATAGCATAGTGGATTCGAATTGCCAGAAATATATGGCATTCTTCTGCACAACGGGGTTTTCGAATACAGCGACTTCTAACAAGGTTATTTTAACAATAAAAAAGTGATAGTTACATTCGCTAGATTTCGGAGACTGCGCACAGTAAAGCCCCAAGAAGCACATGAGAGGCCTGTACGCAGAAAAGTGCACGACCCGTGTTTTTATTTATTTATTTATTGTACAGGGGTCGCTTACCCTTCATTGTCACGCATTATACTCACTGTTGTGTTTTCGCAGCCGACAGTCCGCTGCTTGGACCTGGGTTCTGGAACGGGCCGCTGTCGCGTCTCGCTGGACATGGCTGCAGGCGCAGGTGGCGGACCTCGAGTTTCGTATCCGACAACAGAACGACATCTGCCGACAGCTGCGGCAGGCCAAGGGACGACTTCGACTCGAAGGAGAACCGCTGTCCACCCACGATGTCTTGGCGGCAACGAACAAACGGCCGTTTGGTCTGGGCGGCTTCTCCGAAGAAGACGTGACCGCATCGAAAGGGACGACGCCAATGGCAAACGGCATGGTTCCCGGTGCTCAGGACGTGCCCGGTTGCAGTCGTACAAGGCCGCTGTTGAATTTTCGCAAGCGCAAAGTGGTCAGTTCGACGGTTGCGTCTGCCTCGGTGGCGTCGTTCGGCAGAAAGGCGGCCCGACTCGGGGGAACCTCGGCGACGTCCACGGTACAGTGCGACTGCAGGTCAGTGTCGACGTGCCAGGCGTTGCCGTGCCCCCTGTGCGCGGGCAGATACAGCGTGCTGCGACAGTTGGACCCCGATGCTATGCCTCAGCGGGAGCGGGCGGCGCTCCTGGACGCCGGCTTCCATCCGGTACTGTCCTTCCGGAAAGGTGAGTACCACAGCCCTCGGAGGCGTCCTCGAGAACCGCGTCTTGCTGAGATGGCTCATTTGTCGGGTACGTGATGTGGCAGCCAAGGCAATGAGTGATGCCCGTTTCTTACACATGTTTTCTGCCTGCCGGGGATGGCTGTGGGGTTCCAGTGCGTGGTTGCCGAGAGCGTTGAGTCGGGATCCGTTTTCGTGCACCACGCTGCTCCCATTTCGAGGCCACGCGTACCGCACGGGGAGCTTCTGGGGTTAGCGCGAAGTGACGTCGCCGCATCGTTGGCAGGGAGCGTTTCTGGGAAAGCAGCAGTAGGAAGACACGTCCATCCGTCTGGTGGTGTCCGTTCTGAGTTTGATGCCTTGTCCCTCACCAGAGGGCTAGACTCAGTCCAGTCGCGATGGCGATTGCGAAAGTTTGTTTACGTAGACTACTTGTAGCATATTTACACGGCGTATTTAAGATTCCGGACTGGGCCCACTACAGCAGAGTGGTACTGCGGACTTGTCTTCGGCACCCAGTCCTGCCGAACGTTTACAGATTTTAATGACCGGCGTTTACGTCTTGGATGTTCCACTGACTAACCGAGCTAACAGAAGCCTTGCGATGTAGTAACAGCCCACTCATACTCCTCTCGTCTACTCCCATTTTGGGAGCTCAGAGCCTCGAAAGGAAAAACGAACCAAGCGTTAGTGCATGGTAAGCCACACCACACTCTTCAATACAACCGGACGTTTTGGGCTGTCCGTCGCACCGTACGCAGCATTTCCGCGAAAGGTGGCTTAGAGTCATTTCGGCCTTCTGCGGCTGAGACGAGAACAATCTAATTGCCCGGCTCAATCTCTTACATGATCCTAATTGCCCTGTCACGAGCCTCACCACGCGGCCGCACGTCTGCCCTGGGTTTTACGCGCAGTCACTCGCGTGATATGTGCGTAGGTGTTCTCTTACACTGCGTTTCCGAAATCCCATTCTGGTTGAACTGATTTTGAAGTAAAATGCGACGGAGTTGGCAATGTGTCAAGCGTAAAGCCCGACCTTGCCATCCGCAATGAAATAGTACTTTTATCGTGCGACTCGCGTCGGTCAAAGCATTGCATCAGCCATTCGAGCCTGCTATTTTGGTCCCCTCGCGGCTACTAGAGCAGCGCCACCATCCTGTCTTCTGTCGAAGCGGCGTTCTTGAGTGCGCGGCAGAAAGTACAATTGGAGCATTGTTTGCGAAGTAGTTCCTTGGCGGTAATCCTCCGCACTTCTCCCGAGACCCAGCTTGGTTCCGGCCCTACATCTTATTCTCCCTTCTCTTCCTGTTTCGTCTCTCTCTCGTAGTCAAAACAGTCAGGAAGGACCATCATACGTACGCTTCGCTTCGGAATCGAAGCCAAATTGCGTGAAATGATGCACCCTAGTGACGTGCCTCTTTTGGCTCGTCGCGTGGCCCGGGTCTTGTCGGTGCCGGTGTGTTCGTGCGCTCAGTAAAATGCGTCGGCGTGTTCTTTGTACCAGCTGTGAGTACTCAGTAGACGAAAGCAGTCGCTCTCTTCGGAGGTGTTCCAACGCTTGGGATTGGCGTTAGGGAGTGTGGACTCGTAATTATAGGAGGAAGAGGACATCAGAGGACATTATTTTTATTTGTTTGTTTACTTTTAAAGGCGTTTTTTTAAAATAGATTGAGGGCGAAGTTTCGACTCCAAAGTGGTCATTCGAATGTCTGGCGTTAGACGGCGCTAGAATACAGCTCACGACGGAACAAACCGTCGGAATAATCCGCATTGTGCCGTGGGCTGTAGGCTTTTATGTTCTTTGGTGCTCCGTCTTGCCCATATTTATATCCTCGTTTAATGTTGTCAGGGTCATAAAGCAGCATCATTCCCGGAGCTAACGGAACCGTCATTATCATTTTCACCTCCTGCGTGCAAATGAGGTTAGCGAACGCAGTACAGTCTTCACGTGAATCGATTGGCTTCCGCGACGCAGGCAGCATTGCTCAAGAAGCTAGCATTGGGGGAAACCTGGTTCTCTTGTCTTATCTTTCTTTCCCACCCCCCTCCTCGTCTGTCATGCATCAGCGCTGTTGAGCACCGTATGAACCCGCGTAGCTTCTCTGGTGGCTTGGAAGCGTGCATAATTCTGTCGAAGGCGCCGAAAAATATCCGCTGCGGAAATGCCCAATACACAGCGCGAGATGATTTGAAGTGTGGCGCGGCTCTACAAGAATGTAGCCTGTGATAACACTCAGTGTTCCATATGGAGGAGAGCTCGGCCGGTCGGTCGGCCGCCCGCGCGGCGTGTTCCACCTAGCGTCGGGCACAGGAATTGCTCGCTGGGAAAGCGAGTGGTCGTTGAACTTCAGTTCCTCTCCCGCTTCTTTCCCCCCCGTGGCAGTGCAGTCGCGTTGCGGCATCTCCAGTGCAGGTCTCTATTATCGACGACCGCTTACTCCGTCCATTTATTGCATCTTGATACGAATAAAGATTATAAGCGTTTCAGGTTGTAACATTTGATGCCGTCCTCGTCGCTTTCTTTTATCTGAGCGATTTGCTTCTCCATACGTGGGTTTCGCATCAGCGAGCAGCACCGCCGCGGTTTTTCTCCGTTCGTTTCGTGCTCGCTACTGTGCTTGACAGACTTATGCGGAGGTGGTACAGTTTTTGTGTGTAAAAACGTTCTTTGGATGGCTTAAACGTCTGCACTGTGTTGGTATGGCTTGGCATTCGCAATAAGAAGCTTAGTCGCGGACGTGAGCGTTCGTTAATTTGCCCGGAGTTTTACGTTTACCTTCTTTCTTTTTTTCGTGATAAAGCCACGTTGATAACGGCCAGGACTTAACTTAGATACGCGTAGGAGCTGTTTCCGGACGGACTACTACTCGACCGGGAGAACGGCTTTCCATCTAGGCTGACCGTAAAAGACAACTGTGGCACGGCTTGTTATTGAGATTGCACCACGTTCATGTTTCACAGTAGCGATAGGGTAGCATTTGGATTATGTGATTGAACGTGGCACACCCCTTGTGTTGATTGGGCCTCGTTCCGTCAGTTAACCTCTGTCTCCGGCTCTTATTGTTCTCAGTTTTGTCACACAATGAGACCTCTGCATCCGCTGCCTGCCCTGTACGAGTCGAACGTTCCTCCGCGGGACGTCTACTCAGCGACACGGCCGTGTTAGACGCGTGGCATTGTCGCTCTGCCGTAGCTGAGCGCTTTGTATGCTGGTTTACGTAACGTCAGTGGACGCCGCTTATGCAACAGGTTCAAAGACTTGACGGCTTGCTTTCCTCGCCTGATCGAGTCACTGGCATCCGTTTTCTTTCCCTTTACGTCATCGTCGCCCGTCGACAAGCACGCTGAAGCACTGCTAGTGGGATCTGTAGCACGAGCACGTTCTAATCCACTTTCTTCTCTTTCTTTTTTACGGGCTGGTGATAGAGATAACGAGAAACGAGGGGTGATCCTTAGAGGGTTTTGCCTCCAGTTTAGGCTTTCGCGACAGATGAGGGCAGACAGTTTCCTGTCAGGTTGCAACAGTATGGGCTTATGCGACAATGCGCTGCATGCCGCATATAGAGTTCGTAATCATGACGTACCCAGCAGCCTCAATGGTGAGGACAGAATGGCCTCCATCAAGGTGACCTCGACGGGCGACGTTTGAAATATTTGGCCACTTTGCTCGTTTTATTGCGCAGGCTGATCGATTGCATGCTCCCGTACATTTCTAGTCGTATCGCGTTCTTAAATGAATGGTGAGGTGGACACCCGTACATATTTTCGTGACGAACGAAGCCCAAAACTACCATTATGGCGGCGTTCTGCGTCCCTCGAACGCTGGCGCCCTCTACCAAAATGGCAAGGATGCCGACAGCTAGTGTATAATGCGAAGTCGAAACCGGAGGCTGGGACAAAACAAGGACATACAACTCGTTAGATTCTCTCTCTCTCTCTTTTCCCAAGTCGGGAGGAAACCCGCCGACTGGAATTCGTACCTAAATATTGTGAACCGAACCGCAATCTGCCAGGTTCGTAACAGCTCTGTCAAAGATCTCCACTAATTCACGCTTCCACGATTCACGCAGTGATAGCGATGTCCGCCGTGGCTAGATTCGCCTCTGTCTATGACGTCGGCTCGCCGCGCCGTACTCATGCTGGGAAAGTGGGGCAATTTTTGGCGCGAAGAAGAATCGTGCCCCATCTTGCAGGGGATACCGGTGGCGTTGCCTACCGGTGGGAAGAAGAAACGCGGCGGCGGATCCGCTGCGAACTCAAAGCAACGCCTTTCGGCCGCTCTTCCGTTCTATGTGTTCCCCCCCTTCGTGCGCCCACCCTTTCTCTCGTGCCCTCCCGCGAAGCTCCTCGCAGTCAGTTTTTGTGAAGTCACGATGGCTGGCGTTGCTGTTAGCAACTGAATCGTGGAGGTGTATATCGTCAAAGAGATTTTGCTCTCCCCCTTGTAGTAACGGCGCCTTTTCTGTTCCTCGCCTCGTAGTTGAGTCGTTTAAATAAAGTACAACCGACTGCTACTGCTTGCTGTTTAAGACGTTTCACTGTCATTGATATCGTGGGTAGTGTTTTTCTGCTTCTGCTGTGGCAGTGACACTTTTAAAGGGGAGTGTTAAGTGGGAGTCAGGGCCTGTTTGTTCTCTGGAAAATTGAGCACAGCCCAACAACGTGTAAAAAGAAACTTTTGTATTGACTTTTTTTTTTTCACTGCGTGTTTTGTACGCACCAACTTAACAGACGTGCACAGGCCCGGTCTTACTGGATTCGATGCTCCCAAACACTATATGAACCATGTTTTTTTTGTGCCATTTAATTTCTTGCATTATTTTTAGAACACTCGCAACAATCTGTGCCAGTTCATACCATAGTTCATAGCACAGTGGCATGTGCCACACCACTGTGCCATGCCATAAGTCTCACTCAGAGATTTGCCAGGGCTGTTCAGGGGAAATTAAGCTTTCTTGGAATTTTCTCAGCTGGTTGCGGTAATCTTTTGGAGCTGTATCTGCTAAAAGAGTAGTTAAGCATGTTATTAAATGTGAGTACCGAAATAAACCTCCTGAATGGTTTTCCACATCTGAGCCTCTGCTGAATATGGGTTTGTCTAGACGGCAGGTCACCGAATAATCGTCACGTGTACATTGTAAAAGCACCTACAGGTATCGGCTGTTGCAATTGTTTGTACATTGTCATAATACTGATCCGAACCTTTTACTTTTCAGACATGCCATTAAATCTGCATTTTGAAATGCTTCTGCGAACGGGAGAGCTGCAGAAGTTGGCTTTGAAGGCGTCAGCTTCATTGAGGAAGTGAGTGTTTTGACCTTTTGGGCTGTTTTTCCTATCAATGTACCCTATATGTGTGCACATTTGTTTTAAACTTACCAGCAATGTTGTCCGTCTTGAGTTATAAAGCACATAAATCTACTGGCTCCATCCATTGTAAGGTGCAAGTTTCTCTCAGGCATAGTTTTTTTTTAGTTTGGTTATGGCGTACAGCAGCAGCAGTGTATACTATGTAAAACCTTCTTGTGTCCCTAAAATGTAGCGAGCTGTAAATTAAAGACGGGAGGTTACATGGTGCCTTGGTTTTTGGCCCAAAATTTTTGCTCCACCCTTGACATTTGTGAAGTTCTTGAAGCACCAGGGAAAGTGGGGGAAAGAAATCTAAATGGTTTTACAGTGCTCCAAACGACTTCCTATGTAGTGTGGATTTTCTAATCAAGTTTGGTTGATGTAAGTTGTGTCCATCTTGGGCCTAGTGGTGTGACAACAAACAATGCTAATCTGTGCAGGAAATCCAGACTGGCGCAGGTATCTGGTCTAACTATTGACCAGGCACGTAAGAAGAACAGAAAGTTGGTCCATAATGCTGCCCAATCACTGTTGTCTTCAGCCAGTAAGATTTTGCTTTCAGTAGTCTAATCTGTGCTGCCGGCATCAGTATGGGCTAACATGTCTTGTGGAACACTGCAGAAATGCGGAGACATCATAGCGAGAAGAAACGAGCATATCGGAGGCACGTGGACGGAGAGCTGTTGGACGACGACAGCTCTGACAGTCGTTTCAGGCATTCGCTCGGTATGTCTTGTCTTCCTCGGGTTTTACTCTTACAGTTTAGCGGTACGTACATCAGTAATGCCTGATAAGGGTTCCAGTGCACATGGGAAAATTTGACAGGACATTGTATGTTAGGGATTGTGCCAGTTTCTGCTCACGTTACATCAGAACCGAAGCGAAAAGTGTTGCTCTACTTTCCCTTTGTAGTGTCTATGAAGCATCAGGAACGCCAGCGTAGCCTTTCAACTGCATCCAGTGGCAGCTCTAAAGCCGCATCACCCGTGCCATCGCCCGCGCCTTGTTCAGGGGAAGGGACAGTGGGTAGGTGGAGTCGTTTGTGACGCTGCTAAGGAGGATATGTGTAAAGGGGAAAACTCTTAAAATAATGATGTTATATATGTGTTTGCGATAAACATGTCCTCGATAGCATTTCCGTCTGTTTTTCTTTAAATACTTCATTTCACTTGGATCTGTAGGAACCCAGAGGTACAGTCATAGGCACTTCTGGCCAATCTCCCGTTTCGGTGGCCCTGCTCCGATAAGCGCCCGACTGGCGATCAACGAGCGAAGCACTGTTGGAC
>JARGYV010080334.1:18025-34027 GCA_029532675.1 Ornithodoros moubata | reverse complement strand
ACACAGATATAGCCTTTTTTACACATTTTATGCCCATAGGAGGCACAGCCTTCGAAAAGTTTTGACCTATACCTTCGTTTCTGCAGTGATTGTGAACCCACGGCGGCATCTGGAATTAAAAACATAATTAACGTATTGTAGTTAATTAGATATTGGAGTTGCTCTGATATGGAACATCTGCTGGTCTATATATGCTGTGTGTGAAAACATGTTGTGAGTTCTCATCTTTCAGTTTTATCAGATTGCTAAATACAAAAATTTGTATACGATGAAAAAGACCCCCTACATGTTGTGGTGAAATTGTCAGAGCAGTAAATGTAGTGGAGCATTTATGTTGTGGCGGAGTGCAGGTGTAAACCGTCGTAGCATCTTCTCTAGCCATTAAACATCAGATTTGCTGCCGCGTGTTTTGCGCGATTGATTTACTAGCCTGAGTGTAACAGGGATTACTTATATATCGGGAGCTACCTACTTCTAAAATATTTTCTGATCTGGTCCCATGTCCGACAGCTTAGTTATGAAGACCGCATTGCACGGGCGACTTCTGATTTATATTCGATTGAAATCGTCTTGGGGCTTGGTGTTTTGAGACGCAAACATTTAAATCAACCTACTTTAGAAGAGGGAGACATATATGCGCGGGACTTTGGCGTATGTTATGCGTATTGGTATCCAGTTTTGTTAAACGCATGAACTCCTATTTCCTGTTTCTCCACTGGCCACGACAGCATTGGCCATGAAACATGAAACGTATCTGGAATACGTAATGCGAAAGGACTAAATTGAATCTGCTAAAATAATAATTAAGTTAGAAGTAAAAAGCAGCGCGACTTTATCCACAAACGATGTTGAAGCAAGTTCTCACGACTGCGTTATCGTTCATGGAAAATATTTTGCTTCTACCATGCACGCAGCTAGTATGGACGACCATTACCTGGATAGGATCGTTACTTCTGCGCACGACTTAGCTTAATTTAACAGAATTTTTTAAATCTTAGTTCGGCCCCGATGCGACCTAAACATTTACTGTACCACCCTCTTGCTTCCGTGTGTCAGTGTTGTATTGGCACAGACTGCTACGAAACGCAAGCCAGCAAAAGGGTGCTTTTGTCCGCGATGAAAGGAGATGCACGTCCTCCCCCAAATACAGCCCAGTTATATTTGGTGGTGATACTTCGTGCAAGCGCGTGCGTGTAATTCTACGTGATACGGGACTGCAGATACATAGAACAGTGAAAGTCCCGCTCCTCCTAGAAAATTAATATATTTATTTATTAATTAATTTGTTCTAGGTGCTAGATTTTGTTCTTTCATCTCTCCCCCTTCTTGTGGCCCTGTTCTCCGACTGTTGTCAATAGACGCACTGTTATTTTCATTGTGTAGTCTGATATATTATGACTTCGTTCCCGAGTTCCTTAGGACGTGTAAAAAAATAAAAAGAATAACAGTCAAGACAAGGGTGATAAAAGAAGAGCGGAGTATCTCGATGAAATCCAAGCTCCTTTAATTAAACATTCACGGTTGGTGGTTCTCTTTCGCTCTTTATCGATTAATTTTTTGTCAAACGCTTGGGTCGCGTTCCGTGCAACTTTCGTTCGAGAAACATGATGTATGCTTCCCCGCCATTAGAAACAACAGTGACGAAGGAAATAGCAGCCAACTTAATCGCAAGGTTCCGCTGGGGGCCCCGACGGCAGGTGGCCAGGAATGCAGGCGACGCAGTCACTGCAAGATCGAATTTGTCACTGCCTCGTTGTGTCAACGGGAGGTGTGTCCTTGAACGACCCTGCTTTCTTCTTTCTTTTTTTCCTCTGACATGGTAACTTATGCGCCGTGCAAGTAAAACGATAACTCTCGCCGCCACATACCGCGACATTCTATTCCTGGCTATGCATCGGATGAAGCATTGCAGTTAAGCCTTTCCAGCCTCACGCACTTGTTTCTGCAGATGGGGCCAGTGCTGCAGGTCTCTTAGATACATGCGTGTGGCCGCAAGGGCAACATTTTGAAGCAACGCGCCGAGGCATATATAATCGTAGTTCTCTTGCGACGAGTCGATAAGATATATGACTAAGGTTTCTTTTTTCTCTCTTTCTTTTTACGACAGCAAGAAAAACACAACAGCCAGGCGATCAACCATATGGCTGCTCGATCCAGTGTCAAATTATATCGCGTCAAATTACGTTTCTGGGATGTTTGATGACGTCTCCAAGCACTTTTCCAAGGAGTGCATTGAAATTTAGGTAAACTAATAATGGTGCGCTTTTGACATAGCCTTTTGTAGAGTCGCTAAATATGCCATACGTACGGTGAAATAATAATACTAATTTACCCGCCTGTGAGTAACAGTGTCCGCACGTAGTAATTATTGGCTCACTGAATTTCTTCGGTCATTGCTGAACAGAAATCTATTTCTGATCTTAGGACCGACGGGTTCATTTTTATCTCTTCCTGCGTGTAACCGCCGTTGAGCTTTTCATCGATAAGTTATATCGATGTCATCATGATGTCGGGGAAGGGGGTGCGGCTGCTCATGACGTTGCTGGCGCTTGTCCTCAGACGTTTTCTCATTGATAACGCTCGTGTCAAGGTGTACCAAGCTATTTATGCTGCAGTCAGGCACGATCGTAAGTGATGAAAAGATTTTTTCTTAGATTTTCAATGCGGTATACTCATGCTGGAATCATGGACGGCCACACACGCACGCACAGACACACACACGCACACAAAAAAAAAAAAGAAGAAGAAGGAAAGAAAGGAAGAAAGGTGATTTCAGTGCTTTGGGTCTGGGTGAGATTTTCATCTAGTCCCTGGCGTGATAACAGCCTCGAATGGCGGTGCATGGGGCCAACAGATTTATGATCAGTCAGTGGTGCCTGTGTTGCGTTTTCTGCGTCAGGTAACAAAGTTTCCTGGGAAATCCACACCCATATTAACCTCAACAGGTGAGTACAAAGTCATGATTATCGCGTAGCGGCGCACAGCGGGCACGGTACACTCACTCGTTGTCAAAGGCCGAAAACGGTATGCCGTAATAGAGCTGATTGCGCAATGGGTGGCAGTAAGCTGGGCCAAACTCTTTTATGCCTTCTCAGGACCACCTCTCACGAAGATCAAAGGCAGCCGCGGAAGACAACGCCCCCTGCGGCACGAAATTAATTACGCCTTGCGCGGTGATCAGCACCGAGCAACGTGCGAATTTCTTCACGCCGCGTTTGCCCCTCGCATTCGTTTTTCTGTTCCTCGGCAGTTGGCCTGGCTAGAGGTACTCGGGAACTACCCCAGACGGCAAGAGCACCTGGGCCTTTCCTTCTGTTTTCTACTAAATATAGCCTCATAGAAAAAGTTCGCCTAACCACATATAAACGAGATGGATGGATCCAGCTGTCTTTGTTGAAAGTACATGTTTGAGATTTCATCACAGGTCGGAACTTATCCGCTTCGTTCCAATTACGCGCAGCATTCTAATTAACCTGGTAAAATAATGTGTACATAGCATTCGTGATGAATTCAGCCACCAATGCTCTGATATCGCGAGTGTGGGATGTTGATATCGTGAGCGCACGTATTTGTACACCAAGCATCACCTTCGCGTGGAAGATAATGGATACCCTGGAATACTTTGCGGGCCTCACCTCCTGTTCATGACAATGGCAACAAAACTGAACATGACTGTGGGGTCAGTCTTGCTGAAGCTGCGAACTCGAACCGAAGGCAGGAGGTGTTGGGAAACAATTTTTGAAAGAATGTCCAGGGTCCATGTAGATATATTTGCAAAGACCGCCATTAGTCTACCGGCACCATTCAGAAAATGCAACTTCGGAGATTGGATAAGCCTTTTATCATATTGTTCGTCATTTCGAAGCACATTCACACTTTGTTCTTAGGCCGCTAAATGTGCTGCTCCCGATGAAACATGCCATGGAATCCTGCAAGCGTCCACCCCCTTTCGCGCATGCACGCACGCACAGTTCAAATCCTGACAGGTTTTTGCCAACGAGTCATATACTGATTATTTCTTCGCAATAAATTTACGTGAGAATCAGTGCAGATAAGTGGAATACGGGTGCCAGAAGTCTACTTACATAAAAGCTTCGTGCGGCAGGATTAACTTGGATTGCGAACCTTTAATCTCCTTACGCTAATGCGTCCGTGCCTCCCACCTTGCGCTATCCGTTTCCCCAACTTTTATTTGATAGCAGCTCGACGGAGCGGTGCCTTTGGTATTCGAATAGCGCCGTCACTGCACACTACTGTATTTCGAGCCCATGTCTTAAGCGTTGTCTCACTTCGTGCTGCGAAGAGAAATGGTGACGCCGGAGAAGACAGATGAAAAGGAAGGGAGCCTCGGGTCAGGAGCCGCCGATATGTCGAACAAAAGCTGTGTCCCTCTCGGCTACTCTTCATCTTTTGCCTCTCGAGGGACGCACACACTGCTCGGAATATCCACAACTCGTGACATTAGGCTTGCGCCTCTGAGTACTGCCAACGGATTGCTGAATTGTCCCTCTGTCAAGCGAGATGACAGCTCATAACACTGCATTTACTCTCGACCGACTGGAGAAAACGAGGAAAAACTGGAGTCAGTGTCCTGGAGCTGACACAACCATCCAGCCATTTCCGCTTCATGTACTCTTTGCAATTTACGCTATATATACTAAACTTGCTATTTTATTAATGCGAGTGGTGCCTGTGACAATGTGCGAAAAGCCGTTCGCGATTAAATCTCTCAGCTCATATTGGGATGAGTTAATGACTTCAACTCAGATTCCACTGATTTCCAGTCGTCGTTTTACTGATCGGTCGCTGGCTTCGTTGTCTTAACTCAACCTGCCGCCAGTCTCGCGTATGGGTGTGTGAGAAATCGAAGTGAGTCAAAACGAAAGGGAAGTGAGCGAATGACTTGTCTTTCTCTATAGACGTCAAACACAAATTCATAGAACAGCCATGCCGATATGGCGTAACGGTGCCGATGCCTTTCCCTTAGCCACGACCGTATTTCGTTGTCTTCCCCTTAGTGACTGACATGCGCTCAGCCGACCTGACCTCCCTTGCAGTCGGTTTACGCTCATTACGAAAGAGCCGCTGCTCTTCCCCGTCGGCCTACAGTTGCATGTTGCTTTTCATGTAAAGGCACCGCAGGATGTGTTCGTTGAAGGTGGTTTCCAGACAGGGGACATACCAGGGCATGAAAGTACATGCGCTTATGAGCAAGAAGAGGGAAATGCATTAGTTTGGTATCTTGTTGCTCTCATTCAATGTGTTCCGTATTTCATTTATGTTTCGGATTCAGCAAGTGACAGGGACTGCAAAAGTATTCTGTATTACCAGATTAATTTATTTTCTGTCATCTACATCAGCTGTTTCAAGCACTATGCATACAAAAAGGCGTGTGTTCACATTTTACGAGTAATGGTATTCTGTTGTGTCCGAACGTCTAAGGAATGGCTGACGGGAACGAGTCCTGTATTTACATCCATGAAGAAATGGACCACGCAGGCCAGTGTACATCTCGGGGAACTGCATCTATTTGATTTCATTATATGCGCGTAACTCTTATATCATACACGCTTCATGGCTCCAACAAAACAGCAGTTGGAATATATGCATACAAGCACTCTGGCCGCAATTCAAACAGCACATCTATACTGCAACAGTCGTGGGGGAGCATACTTTGTACAACTATATACAGGTTGAGGTATCGCACCACATAACACAGGGTGGCTACAGGGAACAGCTTTTGTTGTCTCATCTGCACGAATATGAAACGGTACGCACGCTCAATTTGTTTTAAGTATTGTTCTCCTCTGGAATGCGATGGGTGTGAAATAAATAAAACCCCTGCACGCTGGTTATGCATCAAAGGTATATGCTCCGCCTGGATGCTTGTAGACGTTGGTGCACGAAATAGCTTTGCGCCTCTTTAATCAGTTTAGTTGAGCTTGCAAGCAAAACAATAGACATCCGCTACTAATAAACGTTTCTTTTGTAAAAGTCAAGCTAGTCACCCCAGTTTTGAAGTGAAAGCTTGCGTATGTAAATCGGTATTTCACTTTCGAGATTCTACGTTTATCATACTTTGCCCAAAACAAAGTAAGATATGCGAGTTGACAGGAAGCTAACACCCGTGAACTGGTGTAAATGGTTCCTAACAACGCTGTTGTTCGATTGCAGGAAGGTGCGACTTTGATGACTAGCATTTATTTATACCCTCATAATGAAAAGCGTAAATGACTCTTCGATGACAACGCAATTTTCCTGTTGCTTCATCCTAATGTAATACCCCCCTGATGTAATACATTCCGCAGGATAGAATGGACATGTCTGTGGAGGACATGTGGAGGACATGTCTTCAACGACGCGACAGCAGCCGATCATCTAGTGGGACTGTCGCTTCTGTCGTCTTCGCGTGTATGCGAAAAACTAAAATATGTTCACTGTTCTGTTGTAATTTTAACTGAGAGAACCAACCAAAGGGTGCGTTTCAGCAATGCACAATGCGTCCCAGCAATGTACAAAAGCTTTAAAAAAAGACGAGCAACTTTTCGGGAATGAAACCAGACATCACACTTATCTTTTTCGTTGTGACTCATAAATTAGATCAATGCTATTAGCTAAATATTAAATACTGAATGAGGTGTCAACATAACTTTACAACACCCCGAAGAGCACATAATTTCCACGAAAGCTTTGGAACTGAGACGCCGTGTGTACGTACACGAGTCGCCGAGGTGAAGTTTCCACTCTAAGCGCAAACAAATTTCCCGTGGTTGAACACTTTTCACATCTGCAACATTGTGACTGTAGGACTGCTGATATTTCAAGTCCAAAACGGTCTGTTCCATGTAGTTTTGATATGACTGAAATATTGCACTTGGCACCGGGCCGACTGATGAAGTGTTTCACACCTGAGGTACGACGCCATCGTACTCAACGGGACTTCCCTCACGGGGCACTGAAGGTGTTCGCAGAAGCCTTGGGTGAAAGTAAGGATGGAACTTGAGACCAGGATAGAGTGCACGATTTGAGTACGGCGATGTGGCAGGCGTAGTGAGTTGTGGACCAGGAGAGCCACCTGTCAAAGAGCTCGGCGAGGGTCTGCCAGGAGGTGACAACGGTGCTGGTGATGGGACCGACGAGGCAGCGGCCGCGGCACCCATCGCCGATGAGGTAGTTGGAGGCGAGCGAGAACTTGGGGACACATTTGCGGGCACAACTGAATAGTGCGGATATAACGTCCGTGGGAAGCCCAAATATAGGCCTGGAAAGCCCTGGAGTTGTTGCTGCTGAGCGGACATTAAGGTGGTGAGGTCCACCATGCTCATGGGCATGCCCGGTAGCTTCCACGGCGACGAGGCTGCAGCGGCTCCATTGGCAAGGAGGAGAAGTTCACTGCTGGTAGGAATGCGACCAAGGACTGGAAGAAGGAATTCAGCATGAGCAGCTGTTCGTCGAGTAAGATCGGATTGCGCAACAGGTGCAGGGATCTTAGCTGACCTCTGCTCATATACTTGAAAACAGAAAGAAATAAAGGCAAGAAAAGCAAAAACTATGTATATATGAAATGCTGCTCAGAACGAGTTGTGTGCAGAGGGCGATTAATTGAATGAAATATGAATTGAAAAGACTGAAAGGGCAGTTTCATGCAGCAGTAATAAATTGATGAAAAGAGAAACTTTATGGGGAAAATAGTGAGAGAAGAGAAAAAATGCTTTTACGCCACGTTTTTCGCAAGCATTATACTTTTTAAATAATACACTTTTGGCACCATTATGATCTGTACAGGTATGAATCTGTTGCTAAGGGGCCAAATGGCTGGGCAGCAACCAAGCCACTATTTCTGTGCCCTTCGCCGATTGCACGATGGCTTTCGCGATAAGACGGTCTTATCGCAGCCATCACTGTAATAAGGGCTTGCTCGTACCGCTTGCAGACGCTAGGAACTGCTGTTCAGGAGGTATATCCCCTGCCATGAACGCTCTGAACGGCGAATGCCGAAAAGCGTGCTCTCGCAAGAGGTTTTCAACGGACTCTCTGGAAAGAAGGAAAGAAACGATGTTCGACCCATGCCTTCCAACACATTGCAAGGCTACTACCTGTCCTTGAACTTACCCTTCGAAATCTGTAAGGCGAGAGGAGTCCCGAAACCCTTTTGCGAATGGATTGCTGTCAATTTTCAGCTTGGTAATCTGCAAAACAAATCACTACTATAGTTTTGGCTTTTTCTCCTTATATATGCATGATATATTTTTCCGCAATAACGTTTGTGAGTTCCGCCAAATAAACGCGGGAATGAACTCTACATTTTAGGTTTTCAGCCGTTGGACGATCGTTTGATCGCCGCACTGAGAAGGTTAGCAACAAAGAATCGAGGACGACTAACGATCAAACGGCACGCCATAGTGCACAAAGATTATTTTGCTGTGTACACTGTAACAGTGTGTTACTGGGCGATGCGGACATGTTTTGGCATGCAGTGAGTAAAGAAAGAGAAAAGAAAGTTTGGCGCTGCGGGCTGACTTATGTGAAATTCACTATGGCGGTATGGGGGTAGAGAACAGCAACTCGAGCTGAATTAACGTGAAGTCTAAGAATAGTGCAATATCCTGGTTTCTAAACGGAAGTACTGATAATAAGGTGATAATCACCTACGTGGGGTACAGACTAACATCAGTGCCACCGATTTCTCAAAACCAGTCACTGACGAATATTCTTTGAGTTACCGATGTTTATTCTCTATAAAGGTTAACGTAGAGTATTGTTCACCGTGACGTACCAGTTGATTCTGGTATGCAGTGACAGCTGTAAACACTGTCTCTGGAAAGATGTAGGTACGATACTGCTCGGCTTCCAGGTCTGTGATCACTGTAGGATTAGAGTCAGGTCGAAGCTTCACTAGATGTATCCGGGGCTGGTACTTGTGCATGGAGTTGAGGACAATCTGAAGATGAATTTGCAACCACTGTAAAACATCTTGTGCAGTATCAGCAAGAACAACCACAGTGGCAACCTATTCCAGTCACCCTGTACCAGATCGATTCATATAGCGATTATGCTTACATGTCCTTGTTTGTCCATCTCGTTGTTTGTAAGTTTGACCTTCTCGAAGGAAACGACTTGCTTCCTCAACTGATCTCCAGTGAAAGGGCAGTCAGGATGAGGATACAGACGGGCAGGAGATGGCGGGTCCGCTTTGCCGGCCACCAGCCACGAGGACCGGTGGTATGCATACCGATACCGCTTGTTGTCCACTGGAACGATGTCTAGCAAGACGACGTACCGCCCATCCAACTGGAGACCGGTAAAAGAGACCCGCAGCGTAGGGAACATCCGTCTGTATGGAACAACAAATCGTCATAAAAAATGGCAAATACGGCATGGCTTCTTTCGTCTTTCACTCCTTAGTGGAAAGACGCTTTTATTTTGACTGCCTTGCATACTTGAGTGACAAATTTTGTTACATGGCAACATCCCCATAGATCAGAATAACCGTTGGAGTGTAGAAGACGACGAGCATGCACGTGGGCTTTCGGCACGTCGCGCACTGTTCATAAATTGCTCATACAATCTCTGGGTTAGATGCTCAAGTAACTGGACTCCGCAGAAGAACAAGGATGCGAGCCATCGACTTTTTGTCCTTGGGCGCTTTGCTGTTCTTAATGCGAGCACCTCATACAGTCGCCTTGGAGGTTGCGCCAACCCATAAAGACAGCGAAGACAGCACTAGCCCTGTTGAAGAATACAATGTGGAAGATGAAGGCATCCACTGCGAGCAACAGACGAATTGGCGCAGCGCTGAGGCACTGCATGACGGCACATCTTGTCCCACTTGTGGAGCGCCTAAGGTCTCTTGCCCACCCGATGATACTGTTGTTCCGGATGAAAGTGCAAGCAGACGCTTCAGGGACAGCAAACAGAGTGGAAGGAAGGCCAGGAGGACCAGGCGAGTGGTAAAGAGACTGACATAAGAACGTCGCTGTCATAAAAATTTGTCAGAATAAATCCGGATGGCCAGGTGAGCCTCACCAGCCTTTTGTAATCATAATCATTTACTGTGCCACTCATGTACACCATAGTTTCGCCCAGCCTTTGTCTGCTCTGTGCCTGACTGCCATGCATTGGTGGGCGCATTTACTCTTTCTTTATCTGGATTATGGAAATTCTGCTTCGAGGATATTGGTAAAGTGTTCTAGACACCATGAAAAATTGTAGCGATTCTGGGGCGTTGATAGTTGCAACCATAGGTGGGCGTTTAGATGCGACTTCACTCACCGTCACCTCACCTGATTTCACAATACCCACCCTTCACTCACCCTCAGGAGACATCACCTCACGACCGCCGCCCTTCATTCCCACTCACCATCACATCCCCGTTGGGAGACTGCCCTCACTGCCCTCAACCTCACGTGCCTTCAACTCATGAGGGGCCTCACAGCCCTTCATCCTCACGTGCCTTAACTCATGAGGGGCCCCACAGCCCTTCACCCTCCCGTGTCTTCAAGTCGTGAGAGGCCTCACAGCCCCTCGCCTTCTTTCGCTCTGTGCTGTTACGGCTACAACGTAGTAACGTTAGCTGCAGCTGATTGTGAGTTTTAGTCGGCCAGGAAAATGTCAAATCAGTGTTTCCCTATCTGATGGTCTGATGGTGGTGGTTGTGTCGTTTACTGCTCGCTGTAGTCGGCTTCGCTATGCGCGGGCAACGTTACGACATCACGACTGATGCAATAGGGGGGGGGGATATGTGCGTCCTGGGCCTACTCTATATCTGATGCCATCTGCGGCGTTTCAGCCTTTAGTGCACGGCGTCAATCGTTACTACGGCCCAGCCGGAATCCAACACTGCACAGCAGCATTTTGAGGGGGCAACATGCTGAGCCCTGAGACGACATCAGCGGAATGGCCGAGTGGGCTAAATGCTCGCTTCCTGGCAGTTGCCGGGCACGTGCCAAAGACTGAGAGATCGTGGGATCGGCTATATCGGTCCTATGGTCGGCTGTGCTGTAAGGAGTTTTTTCTCGATTTTCCCCTTACGATTGAAGGCGTATGCTGGCACAGTTCCCTGCGAAGTTGGCTCTGGACGCATATCTCCCTGCGTCAGTCGTGAAAATGCCCCTTTAAATTCTTTGCTCTCATTACCCTCAACTCATAAGAGACCTCACAACAACTCTTCGTGTTTTGAGCTAAAGCAGCTCCGCGCAAGTTAGTGGCTGAGTCATTTTCAGTGGAAGGGAGGTCTCCAGGTGGTCTAAACTAGTTATCCGCCGTCCTTCCCTGTGGCGTCGCTCGTGATCACAGTTGACGTAAACTACCAATTATTATTATTATTATTAGAAGGATGGTCTCACAATTGAGGCTCCACAGCCACCCACATGCATGAGAAGGAGAAGCACCTTCACAGATCACAATCATTCTCCTGACGTAGGAGTCCTCTCGAGCGAGTGACTTCACTCACTTTCATGAGGGGGAAGACCTCGTCCTTCATGAGTGCACTCATAGCTCCCATTACACGTTGCTTGACCTCACTCACCCTCACTTCATTAGCGTGAGGTGAGGGTTGAGAAGGGCCTCATGAGGCCCCTCATGAGTGAGTTCGCCTACCTATGGTGGCAACACCACGTTGGTGTTCTAGGCACCGTTGGTAGTGGTCTCGTTATTGAACAGATTAGACGACGAAAGGTGACGTACATCATGTGTATTTCTGTTACTGCAAGAAGCAAAGTCGTTCACAAAGATACAGCAGCTTTTCTAACACACCACAGATTTCAAAGGGCTGACACAGTACCTTCCACTCCCACCCCTTTCATTTAGATCAGTCGTCCCTGGTTCTTGTCAATGCCTTTCATGTTTGTCTGCGGTGCGTTTTTCTTTTATAATCTGGATTTATCCAGAGATTGTGTGTTCTTACGTTGGAACGTACAAAGACGTGCGAAAAACAAGGATGTCGGAAACCTACTCATGCCACATGCAGCCATAAGAAATGTCGCGCATAACGAGAGCAGCTTTGCTCTAGGTCTAACTCTCACACGCGTGGATTAGTTTACAGAGTTATGCACATAAGTCAACATGACCCGAACGCGTCATTTCAGCACTTTTGTTTTTCTCTGTCCTATTGTGAATACGTTTATGGTAAGTCTGGCAAGTCACGTGCGAAAGTCTGACGTGTGACGTAAGAATGATATGTGCCTCCATGCATACTGGTCACGCGATTTGAATTGGCGCAACCAGCGCATCAAGGACTAAACGCTAACGTAGAACGTATTGTAAATTTCATTTTGATATAGATACCTCATCCTACATTTTGGCCACTGTCGGATCGGCAGTGCAATTTACTGGTTTCTCCAGCTGGTGACCCCGTGCAGCAGCTGCACTTCAATGAACGTCATACCGTGCATACATATACTGCTCATGCCTATTTAGGGCTCGCGCGTCACATTGCACTCTTCCGCGGCGAACTCCTCGTCGTGAAAAGAACCAGACACACTACCAACGACTACTGGCGATAAGAATAATGTCGGACAGTACTGCTTGTGGCTTTAGAAGCCGTGTCTGGTGTCGAGGCTAACGATCAGTCTATCATAAAAGGCAATAGGAATGCTATTGTAGGGTGTGTGGATCGATGGTGCTGTAGGGTTCTGGTTTGCCCTTATCGGGAAAGCGCAAGACGGCGCACGAAAGGCTGGCGCGATTATAATATAAATGGCTGTGGTGCATGACGTATGCACGTGTAAAGTTATCGTGTTCATCTTATTTCCTGTGCAGCGACACGGCGTAAGGACCCAGGCACACGGCTGTTGTGAGCAGACAATGCGTACGTGACTTTTGTCGCTTCGAACTAAGTAACGCGAATCTCTCATTTATGCTAATTCACTCTGGCCCTTGAACTCACACTAAAGAGAGCGTTTGAAAGCTAATTTGCAACCTTCAGGTTGACCGCTTCGCTGTGGTGAGCGCACGAAAAGTTTGCATCAGAAATGCGGATGCAAGTGAAAAAAAAAAAAAAAAAAAAAGAAACGAAGAAGCTTTGATGTGGCACAGTCTTGCATGCCACAAACAGTACTCGAGTGAGCGGCTTTGGTCACCGCCTCTCCCGTTCACGCAATCACCTGTGTTGAACCTTTATACAAAATAGAGAAACATCCAAAGATATATTCAAAATTACCAACAATACAAGTAAGATCTCTTTATTGAACATATTATTCCCTTCCCCTTGAAGCGCAAGCCGTTTCCTACTCACGATTCCCGTGATTAACGAACGATCATACTATGCGCATGCGCACCTGGCCCTTAAGTCCTTGGAGAAAACCTTACACATGTTGCAGAAAAATTGAAAGAACAGACATCGCTTGTGTTGTTCTTCATGTTAAGACTACAACAAAAGACGTGTGTTCATTTTGAGATTATTGCGGGAGTTTGGTATGAGATAGTCGTTGCTCGCCTCGTTTGAATAAATTGCTCACGCCATCCGCAAGGGTGAGTGTAATTTTCAGGAAGTTAGCTCCATCGCGCCCCAGTTGCTCTTTTTTCTATGCATTATATTTCGAAATTGTCGGCTTGTGTTTTCTGGGAAGAACAGATATCGGCAGAGCAGCAATTACCCTGCTCCAGAGCAAGAGCGGCTTCTGACCCGCACTGCGCCGTTAGATACACGCGATGCCCTGTTGGCCACGAAAAATTGTTCTACCTGCAGAAGAGATGTATCTCACGGTAGCTGAACCTATTTAATTCTGAGGAAGTTCACAGGCATAGAGAAGGCATCATACAGTTGTGTTTAACTGGTGGGTCATTGTACATCATTGGGACTTGCTTTGACTTTCTTTTGTCGTAATACTGGTGCCGTAATTTCGAGTGGTGCTTCTGCTCGAGAACCGCTAATCAACTACCGATTCTTTTCTCTCCGTGACCGGTACAGACCCGCATTCGCTTGAGTGGTATCTGCATGCGATCCGCAGTGACAACTCTCGTTTTATCCGAATCCGCAAATCTTGTATGACCGCTATCCCCGGATGCTGCAGGGCTTTACCGCCCACCAGTGGCGGATGGCCTCATTATTCGTATGTCGTGACGCTGCTACTGGTTCCTCGAAGCGCTGTATATGTACATGGCGTCATCCCTGTGTGGCGCGTCGTCTATCTTCAAGACACAGCTTACCACCCCTAGGTCTCCCCACGTATCTTCGCTTCATTACCTCAGCATTCACTGGTCGCAGCACACGAAGACACACTGTAACGGACTGCAGGGAGCAACAGTGGGACTGGATTTATTCGGATGTGACGAATCGCAAGCTGTCTTGATTGGCTATAACGTCTGCGGCTACAGAATCTAAGGAATGGCAGACAAACATATATTTCGTTCTTTTTACACGTTGTATTGCACGTAACGCAAGCAGATAGAAATTTCCGATTCCTCAATTTCCTTAGAGACTGATCCAACTTGTGAGGTGTACCCATCGTACAAGCAGCTGAAGTGACAAAATACAGAACAGATTCTTGCACCTTTCCAACAGCTTTCGCCAACACATCCCCCGCCATCATCACAATGAAGAAACGCTGAATGCAGTAATACGCGAGGAAAAGCAGCGCGAGTTAAACAGAAGCGAAACGCCATAGCCTATCTCAGCAAGTCGTCCATCAGGTCCAAAATTACTTTCACTCTTTCTCTTGTGTAGGCTGTGTACGCGTTATGTATGCATAACCGTCACTCTGGGTTTGCGATAAACCTTCGAGCTAGCTGCCAAAGACGCCAGCCCCCTCTGGACGAAGAAGGCGGAATGCCAGGGGTGAAACCGCAGTTTCACATGCACGAATATACGGCCGCCGGAGTTGAAACATACGAGGGAGCGTTTTTTTTTTTTTTTAAATGTATTTTTATTTTATTTTTACTTTTTAAAATCTTTGTATGTGTGTATGTGTAATTTTTTTTTTACGCGGTGGTAGGATGTGAGTTATGTGACGGCATCCACAACAGTGTGTAGAATGACTCTGTAGCCAATGCTGTTACGGGGCCTTTCGTGACGCAAAACAAGAGTGCATGAAAGTTAGTAATATGGCTCTTTTCGTGGCACTAAAGAGCTCTCGAGAAACCGAGGAAGAAAATTAAAGCTTCCTTCCTCTCCATGCCCCCTTTTCCTTTTATACTGTTGGCAACATCGCACGTGTGGGCTAGGGCTGGAGTGGGATGCAAAATGGAGCGCCAAATTGATAGCTTCCAGACGCGACGGCAAGCGAGGATCTCTGGGAGGAGCTGCAAGCGAACCAGACACGGAGACACTAGGTATGTTCTTGCAAGTAACTTGTGTAAATGCTAGCGAGGATGCAACACTTCACGTAACATGAGGACTCAATAGACAGTTTTAGGGTACCGGTCGTGGGCTACTGGTGGGGCCGATATTGACGTCGTTCCACAGCGGCGCAAGCAACCACGAGAAAAGTGGAGAGGTAATTGTGGGGGAGGGGGACTTTTTCACTGATGTTTATTTTTGACAACACAGTTACCGTATATACATATAAGAGTACACATATATATATCCTGACGTCGACTGTCTATCTCCCCCTTATAAGCGTTTTTTTTTTTTCTATTACTCCCACGCTATTGCTGTCCGCGCTTCATTTTTCTATTTGCTTATATATTTACGTGTCCATCCGACCCTCTCCTCCATAGTACTAACATATATGTATACATATATGTTTTTGCACGTGTATTGTCGAAATGTGAAATCTGAGTAATGCAAGCGCGCAAGATGGATTGAAATAAATAAAAAGGAAAATCCTCTTTATTAGCCTAGATATATCAATGGAGATTTAAATTTAGATAGAATGTGTAGACTATGAGTGTGATAGATATATGGTAAATGGCATAGCATATTTCTCCACGCACAGGTGCATATATATAGTAAAAGTAAGAACTTCGGCTTTCGCTTTCGTTTGCATTTTGTAAATTTCTATCCATGTAAAGCATACACCAAAATCGTCAATCATTGTTGATGTCGATTGATTCACAAGTAAG
>JARGYV010080334.1:0-17788 GCA_029532675.1 Ornithodoros moubata | reverse complement strand
CTCTGTCCTGTCATTCCTGATGCGCACTGACAAAGTATAAGCGGCAGAATGCTCCCATATATACCCATATGGTGCTGCACTTGATAAAAATAAGTGCTGAGGCAGGCCGCGCTGCATCAACGCCCGCCATCAGCGGCGCTGGATAATTTTTTGACGCCTTAAAAAACCCTGGTCTCGCTCTAAAATATTCATACGAGATATCGTCTGCCTCGTTCACACGTCACTTTCAATTTTGTCCCACTATGGTTCCTCTGCCACCAAAAAAAGGAAGCTCTCTGGGAGAGAGAAAGGAAAAGCCAGTCTGCTTTCCACCGAAGGCTACCAACACTTCTGCTGATAAATAACTCCCAGAGCTGCGCTTGATGGATCGCCGCTTTCTCAAATGTTCTTTTTGTCTCCTGAGAATTTTGGGCTTACTTCTATACTTGCAATGTATGCGACTCAGCTCGGAAAGCTCTTGATGCTAGCGAGGGGGCGCACGACCCGTAGCTATCAAGAGGTGATTTACCGGGTTGCTTTTTATGAGCTGAAGGCATTTTGCTTCGCAATTACGGTGCCATAAAATTTTGGAGAATTGCTCTCAAGACGTTCGGTCACCGATGTAGTACCGTTTGTTAGAGCATAAAAATGCACGTGGGAGGCATGGGGTACATCACAGCGCGGAAGGCCCGAATAAAAGAGACCTCTCGGTAATGTCGAACACGTAAAACACACTTTGCGTTACGGTTCCTATGACATTTCTAGGCTATACCTCTAGCGCACTTCTGCAAAGTGCACTTTCAATTGGGCCCGTCTGGGCACCATGGTGTATTGATTCGCTTGAACGATGTTACATGCGCTGCTGTATTGATTAAAGATTACGTTTGCTCAAAGATGCATCGTAATGCGACGAGCAACTGATGTCGTTCGATACTCACAACATGACACCACGCGTTTGTCAGGTGTATGTGACATGTAGTTTTGAATGTGACAGAAAAGCCTTTCCGCGTGATCTGAGCCTGCATGCGTGTCCTTTGGTGGGGTTCCTTCCGAGTGAAGGAAAATATCGTACTTGTTTCTAAGCTTTATAGTCGATTTTCTAAAATTATTTATACAAATTTAGAATATAATATTTTTTTTTTTTTCGCGACACTGAAAACGCGACCATGTTTTCAATGTGAAAAGCCCACACTCCTAAAATAGAGGCGGTGATGGCGGTTGTTCGTACCGAACTTCACTGCCCAACACGGTAAGGGCCGATCGCCATTCTGAAGGTGTAGTTCTGTGGGGAGTTTTGGTGACAACTGATGGGCGTGCGCTATTTTTATGACAGTAGTATAAGAGCATGTCATAACAAGGCGTATTCCCTTTTGCGTTTGATGTATCAGGTGCGTTAATGCTACCACAGTGAACGAAGATTCGCTGTCACCGTGTTACGGGGTTTTGTTTGAGGAAAAGGCATAAGTTTGCGCCATCATGAAGTTCCAGCCACAAGAGACACACTCCTTTGTAACTGTGACGCGCAAAGCACGCAACACTGATCACTTTTTCCTCTCGGCACTTCACGTCAAGTGCAACACGCGTGGTTTCGCGCAACGGTAATGCCGCGCATTGTGTTTGCGTACTCTGCGTATAGGCCGCGTCTTAAAGGACAACCTTTCGCAACTGACCTCGCACGTGAGGCATTATTTAACATAACACTGCATCCCGGGAACTGGAAGGGTCTGTTGTGTCCCCTGGTAAAAATAACGTGACCGTTACTCTCCAGGTAGTGTAGTATAGGAGGTCATGCTTGCTAACTTTCGCTCCCGAAGGTTTCGCATCCTGTGCGTGAACTTGAGTTGTGTCGTATCTTCCAGCATAATTTATCGATGTAGATCGCGCTGTCTATTGTATTTATTTTTGCTGGGGAGATGAGCAGGTGTACATAGGTGAAAGGACAAACGTTAGCGGAATAAACACGACGTCACCGAGTATCATCATGCTACCGAATGCTTTATGTTCTAATTTTCTTCAAATACAAAAAAGGAGCATAGATGTGATCCCGACATGGCGTGTTGAGCTTCCTTGGCATAATAATGCACTGTGTGATCGAGCTTCAATATAACTCCGACATGATGTGGACGTCACATATCCCTCTTGAACCTTTAATTAAAGATAAGGACTCTCGTGACGTCTCGCCCAATGATTTAGAGAGCGCGGACCCGCTTTGAATGCAGAAGTTGGCAGCTCCACTCTTGCCTGGGGCGTTTTCGCAGAACACGAGTGCGCGAGCCTTTGAAAGATTTACCTCCGTCGTGATATTACGACAATGCGCTACCGATGCCTAATGAAATATTATGTGCGGATCAATTCACAGGCAAGCCGCAATATTCAATTTCGCATGCAACGATTACACCTACCAGTATACGTCATGCATCATCTCTGCTATACGATGACTCCTATGCATCACGGTTAGTTGAATTGGGAAGTTCACGCCGAGCCGCGTGTTGAGCTAAATACGTACCGTCTTATACTGCGCACTGCTCGCCTTGGAGATTGTGAAATGTCTGTAAAAGTATCGTCAACATTCTAAAACATTTTGGAAGAAATGTCAGTCAAATTGCAGCGTAGCATAGTAGGCATTTTTTGGTAAGCTGTGCACCGACAATCGTTACGAGATGCAGCATAATATTAGTCGCCCCTTGTTCATGTACATTAACTGAAATGATCCAGTAATGCCAGGGAGTGTTGTCTTGCCTTCACAAATCACTGCGACCAGAAAAAGAGTGCTTCTGCTTTTTTCCTACTATGCGTCACCATCACCACCCAAATGACACTGGAGGAGACCAATGGCGCAACCCTTGCTAACCCTTGCTAGTATACCTTTGGCAACCCTTGCTAAGTATACCCTAGTGACCAGAACTTCGCGAAACGTGGAAGGCATAAAATCAGGTTAATTAAATGAGGAAGCGGAAGCAAGCCGTCCACTAGGTTTCACATATGTCTGGACCATAGCTGCTTCATACGTTTTCCTATTCTTCTGCTGAAAGGGACACATCTGACGTAGCTAGCATTTAAGCGCCCTGTTTGGAAAGTATCTTCATCGCGTAAGAGGTACATGTGACGTCTGGATATTAATGGGCAAGAACGGCGTCACAGTAAGGTGCTAATAAAATTTCAGCGCATGGATCTGGTTTACAGAGGTGCTAACCTGGTCTGTGTGGATCGGTTGGAGCGTGTCCACCTTCCGATTCTAGGATCCCGAGTTCGATTTTAACCGACGACGCTAGCAAATCGGTGGCAAAGTACGGATTGCTTGATATAAAGTACGGTGTGCCATGTGTGCAGATTTCGGCGTACGTTAAAGAACCCTAAGGCGGGCAAAATTAACGCATAGACGGACCAGTGTGGTGTCGCAGTTGTCTCGAGACGTAAAGTCACGAATTGGTATGATTAAAACAGAACTTCACCGTATAGTACAGTGTAAAGCAAAGTATGTAGGTGGCGTACTTTGTGAAATGTGCCCTTTGGCAAACGGCGCACGCGTACCGTACTGGACATCTCATTCTGAAGGGTGATTGGTTTCCCGTCTTATGTGGTAAGCTTCGACCCCCTCCCCCTTCATCTAATCTCCTGATGCTAGTAGAGACATCGCCCACACTCATGAGGCCATGCCGCAACGTCAACCCCACCCGCACCATATTTAAAGAGGATGCATGCGACACAGTGTGCAGTTGCTCAAGGACTAACCACCTCAAATTCATTAATTACCTTTTAACTAAAACGAAAACAAAAAGAATACTACACAGGCCTGACGCTTGATGTGAAAGCCTGTCAACTTGATAAAAATCACAAAAATTTTCACGTCATGCCGCATATTAAAGAAATGGAAAGAAGGAAAACAAGCACTAACGTGCTAAGAAACAGGAATTGCGCATCTGCCTCAACGCGGCCTACGGTTTATTTCCAGCGTTTTCATAATGCGAAGACATAAACGTAGAATACACGAAGGTACTGGTTGGGAATATAGAAGTTGTTAAAAGCAGGTGCAAAATAAACAGCGAAGTACCGAAGGACCATGGGTTGGCAATCAACAGCGCTTCGTAAATGCTGCCGTAATTCTCCCGCGATCTCTTGGGGTGGGAATCCAGCAGAACACTGCCAAGTACGAAAAGGCAGGTGCGGGATTGCAAGCGTTTAGCAGCTCACCACTGTAGGCACGTCTGTTCACCTGGTAAAACTCACCAAACATACAGGTGCTGCCCACAGTCAAAGGTGGAAACTGTTCTATTGAGATGAAAGCACGAAAGCTGCCGCCAAATTGCGCAAAAAGGGGAATTTCTAGTGTTTATTTCGCTTTATACAGCCAAGAATCGATTTTCATCAGAATTGATGATCACACCCTTTACATGGCCACCTCAGTAAGAAGTACAGAAGGACTGGAGTATACGCGTATTGAACTGTCATTATCTTTGTAATGGGAAATCTGTCTCCCAAATACCTTTTACAACAAGTCTTTGACAACCGTGGCGAAGAAAGATATATCTGAAGCGCTCCAGGTAACTACAGTAACGTTGATTTCTTTCTTATCTGCATCACGAATTGTACTCTAGCGCGGCATCAGGGCTCCTACCTGTTGCACAAATTGTCATTGATCATCGTTTATCTGTTAATATCTTTTGTGTAGAACTATAATTCATATCATTCTTTCTCATTGAACACGAGAGTCATACTGACCTTCCAGTTTTGGTGATTATCATTTCCGTCCCAAGTTCATGAAACTTCTCCCAAAGGTCCTTCGTTTCGAGATGTGCGTCCACTTTTCGCAGTTCGTCACAGTTGCATCTTGGTAGAATTTGCGGGTTTTCTATCCTACCGGAACTTTTACCAGTACTATTTTGCGCACTGCCGTCTTTACGCCTGCCAGTGCTCACATTGCTCCTTTCCGGACTAGAGTCCATAGCGGAGCACGGTGCTGCTGCCTCGGCAACAGACGACGTACCAGGTCCTGCAGGGGACCCCACAGGGCTAGGTGTGCCTGGTCCTGGAAAGTCATCTTCTACGTAAGACGGAGACCTTGAAGAAGGCGATAAGTCAGTTGCCTCTACATGGCTGTACGTCGATTCGCGAGACACACTGTCCCTTCGTGGGCCTAGGAACTTCAAATCCCTCGAGGCATGCGGGGACATCGGCGAACAGGCCAACAACCTTTGCTGGCTATGCAGAGTGTCCGGGCTGGTGGCTCGCTGTACCAGCTTTTCTGCAATCAAAAAAGCAAAAACTTAGAAATGTATTGTCTTTCGTATTTGAGACAGAAAACAAGGAAAGGAGCTAGTTAACATACATGTATTATTGATATACATTGTCATACGAGTATATTATAATGCACATGACGGAAACAGTACTATAATTCCTAAATGCCTTTAGTTAACTATGCTTTTTTACTGTTTCTTTTTCTTTTTTTACTATCTTTTAACCACTTTGTCTCTTTTTCTCTGTCTTGGGTGTTTTCATTTCTCACCGTCACGTTCGGCACAACTGGCCCGTTTGAACTCACTACTCGAATGATATTATTTGGGTTGAATCTCCGCACAAAACACAGAAAAAGTAAAACAAACAAACGATTGTCCCCGCAGACGCACTTGTCTGTCAACAAAAACACACCGGCGGCGACCACCGTCAAAGCGAAACTACTAAGGCAGTATGTACACATGTAGGCGAGCAAGCGGAAGGTGGTAAAGTGCCACTTTGAAGCCAACCAGTCGGAACGAACTTGAGGTGCTTGGGCCTCTGACGCCTTCCGGGGGCCCTGTCACCAGTCCTCATTTTTCCTCACTGTTGTTGCACTGTACACGACAGAAAAGCTGACGACCCAAAAGTATAACCGACAGCTAAATGTGAAGATCGTGCCGCTCTATAATCTTACGTCTTTTGAACTGCACATACGTATATATCCGTGCCTAAAACGAATAATCGAATTAATCTCGGGGAATGTTTTCGTGCATGGTGTGCGTGAGATCTTGCGTAATTTTTCGTAACTCGCGCTTGGATTGCTGGCAAGCCGATGGCAGAACTGCCGCAGAGAAATCGCGAAGATGGAAGACAGAAATTACGATTACAATGCTCAATACAGTACATCTTAGTACAGTTTCTTCATTGCGAATTTTAAAATTACATTAATACGTTGTTCCCTAGAATGTCACGTGCATGAGACATAATCGACAACGGGTCACGTTAAAACACCAGTTGGCCTGCTTGGACAGGAGGTCGTTCGCTCTGGAGCAACTGATTCGGGCTTGGAGCTGCTCGGCACAGCACCGCAAGGCTCTGTGTGCAGTGCGGGACTTTTTGTCCGCAACTGGACTCCTAATGGGGCTGTAGCTTTGTGTTGTTAGTTTTTTCTCATCATAATGATCATTTATGTTCGAACACATAGCAACGGGTAGGCTATTGTCTCTGGCACGCAAAAATACCCAATGTCATTGTCAGTAAAGTACTTGTTGTTATACCGTCTTGTGCCCGAACTAAAAATATCGTTAGCCTTGGCCTTTCACAGCTAACAAAATCATCTGTTGCTGCCTGTGCACGTCCTGACATTACAGGATTCTTACAGTCTACATTGCTACGGGTGACTCAAAGTTTCATAGTTTGCTTTTGAGATATCTGACTTGCTGGAAATCACAAAAAAATAAAGAAAGAAAAAAAGAAGTAGCTGCTCTTGTTTGCCGCATTTGGAACTACAGTTAAGGCTCTGCAGATTAGAAGAGCTTCATCAGAGGAGGGGTTCCCAAATTAAATAGTTAATTAATAAATTTCAGTTAATTAGTTCAGTCACCGAAAAGTTTTACACTGTGCCTCACAGAATGGTCACTGGGCCATGTATGCTACTAGAATGGTATATATATATATATATATATATATACACACGATTAAATCGTGTCCCGTACATCATATGTGGCATATTTTGCATTAGCATGATACCTGAGACGCAGGGGAAAGATTTTCTGCGCCATTTATTATTACGTTGTATGTTGTTGATGGCGTGTCAAGGACACCTAGATTTGAAATTACCCGACTTCTGTGAAAGTTTCGAAAGTAGTGCATATCTCTCTGTGCTACCTATATTAGTAGGCGTCTACGATATGACAACGTCTAAGCATGCTACTTTGCTAATTACGCCCATTAGAGTTTCGACAGAGTGTCATTTGTGATCCTCACAAAGTCTCGATGCTGCCATGCACTAAGCGAGCCTGAGACCTAGATCGATATTTCGATATTTGTTTGGTTCACATTGGCTAATACTAATGCACACATTAACATGGTACACAGTCGTACAAGGGCTTCCACAAGGCCGTATCGTACAACCTGACTGCACCGCCCTAATGACAGCACTCATACCACTGAACGTTCTGCGTTTCCAGGCAGCGTACTAACTAAATGATTGTGGGGTTGTACTTGGGCAGGACTTGCAACATCTGGTCACCCGCATTGAATCGCAATTTTTCAGCGAAATGAAGAAAAAAGGAAAAGAGGCATACTGAACAGAGAAAACATAGTTTTGATGTGGTTACGATAAAGTGGTCGAGAAGTCTGATAAAAAAAAAAAAAAAAAGAGCAGCCTCTTTCGTCTTACCATCTTCAAGTTAATCTAGGTCTTCTTGAACCTGATTCTTAATTTATAATTGGCAAACATGATCGGTGGCGCGACGTTTGAGATAGGCAGACTGAGCAGGGCCAGAGGCCCGTGAAGTCGGAAAATATTTCATTTTATAATATGCTGATGGCACGTGCGGTAACGGGGTTTTCGTTACGAAGCTGTTGCTCTTATTCGTGTACATAAAAGTGCATTCATTGCAGATGTTTGATCATCGTAACAAACGATTGTTATTAATGGTCCTTGTCAGTTTGCGATTCGCTATCGAGCTTCTTGTGCGTTTGAACATGAGCTTCCTGCCGTAACGACTGGTCATTATTCTGCAGGACTGGACGGGATTTGCGACTGCGATCTGTGTATCCCGACTAATCGATAAGACAATTTCCATTTCGCTTCTGGTGAACTAAATTAATGGCATCGTTGCAAAGTGACATCTAGATATGTCATAGACATTTTGCAAAATAAAGCAGAGACAATTTCACGGTTGACTTTGTTAATGTATGCAGGACTGCCGAGCTCCTAAAATTGGTCTGACAAACTGGATATATCTGTTGGGATATTCGACATTTCAAAACGAGGGAGAACTTGACATTTTGTATTGCAAAATAATATTACGGAGATGTTAGCCCCTTCATTGTCGGGACTGGCTACTCCAGAACTATTAGACTAACAGCCAATGCTGCAACACATACACATGCGTACAAAGAGGAAATGTGAGAACCAGTCATCCCTCAGAGTTGTATCTTTGTTGACCTGAATGTGGAAAAGCAGTAGAAGTACTCGTTTTGAGGCACTTAGAATAGGTGAATAGGGGACCAAAAAAAAAAAAAGACTCACAGCCTGTTATGTGGCAAAGTTTCCTTTTTAAAGTATAGCATTCACTTCAAAAGCGTTTGTGTAGCAAGTTTCATATCTGTTTCGGTAATGTATCGGCGGAAGAAGTTGACCGCCTTCGCGCATCTCGAGCGCAGTATTAGCAATGGCCACGGGCCTGTAGTTCTGCAGTTGTTCACAGGACATTATAGAATAGAGATGTCATAGCCACTCGGCTCTCCTGATTCCTACAGCGATGTTAGCTCGTGAAACACATCCCACGCGTAAACATTTACGTACTTTTTTATTTCCTGTCAGCGGTAGCAACAATCAAATTGTGGTGATGGTTTGGGGAGGTTTCCTGCATTGTCACCAGAACTCTTGGTGTAAGACCTCCCGCAATTGCGATAAAGTAAATAAGTATGGCGCTAATTCTCGCACTTCAGTGCGAGATATTTCGACGCTATCTATACAGGCACAGGGAGCATGACTGAGTTCATAAAACCGTTCACTCGTTACTGGATGACAACGTGATGACCAGTGGCTCAGCTGTGTGAGGTATGTCGCCGTGAAGACAGCTTCAAAAGCCTCATGCTTTCAGTTTCTCTCTCTTGTCTTCTTTTGATCTGTCTTCATCTATTCGGCCACTTAAGGCGACACTTGTGACGCTAATACAACAAAGAGAGGAAAAGAGTATCACCCGTGACCTTAACGTTCAAGTGCCCCATAATAGGATGAACCATTGACGCAATCTCTTAGTTTGGTCGTGAAAGATATTGGTAAAGGCTTTTTCAAACTCTTCTCAAGTCTAACCAGGCGTCCTTACGCCAGAAAACTCTCAATAAATCAATCAATAACATCTATAGGCGCAGTGTAACGTTACTCTTAACTTTCTTTTTGACACTTGGACGGGAAAACGAAATAAGTTAAACTAGAGCAAACATTACTGCGACTCCTTCACATCCGCGTGAGTAGCTCGTAAAGTTGTCGATAATAATGTGCTGCGCCGCGGTACATTGTACAGACAGCGATTTTTTGAGAAGCCAGGCGCGGATGTCCCCTCCGCACGTGGCTTCCATTGTACGGAGAGAAGCTATGCTGGAGTATCGCAGGCGGCGGGAACGTCTGATCTCAGCCAGAGGTATTCAAGCAACGCTGGCGAGCAGCGTGCAAGCTGCGAAGCTGGAAAGTCTCAAAAGAATTAAGTGTTCTCTGATAGTGTTCCCACCCCGTCGGGGACTCCCGTTCTGAAATATAATAATAGAAACCCAGGCTTGCTCCCAGTGGGTGTTAGAACGCATCGAGTGAAATTAGATTAAGACTCGCGGCCGACGCTTTTGTAATAAGCGTGGATACTGGTGAATGTACATCGATGCAAATGGTCCAACCGTATGCTCAGCACTTCTCGTTGTGGAGATTGTCGGCGCGCCGAAAAGCCATGTTTCTCCCGCGTTTTTGCTGTAGACCATGCCTTTAATCTGTTCTATATTTCGGCGAAAACTGCATTAGTGGGCGCGATGTCAAAAGCTGCACAATCCACGGTCAGGCTTTCATTCGGGCGAGAAGAGAAGCGCCGACGGGCTGATGATGTCTCTGGTGAACATTCGCAGCTTTTGGAGCCTGCATTTTCTGAGTGAGCTTCCTTGTGAAAATGCGTAAGATAATTTTGTTCGGCAGCAGTGCCTTGAGTAGAACGTAATGTATTGATTAGCAAGGTACAGTATATAGAGGAATTGCAACGTTAATTTATTTTTAATTATTTCAATTATTAATTTTAAATTATTTTATTATTCAAAAATGCTGGCAGAATGAGCAGAATCGTCTGTCCTAAATGGTTACAAAATGGTGTTTCCATTGGTTTCAGTGCATGGAGTCGGGATTTCTCAGCTCTTCTCGGTGTTGAGCGCAGCTCATGGCCCTCTGCAGGCTGCAAGGCTGTTATGCTTTTGTTTTTTGCAACATAAGTATGAGAAAATCCTTCCCTTTCTGCGCCTGAGTAGAGCTGTATACACATCGACACGTTGTTACTTCATTCCGAGTACGAAGTAATTTCGTGGAAACAGACTTGGTAGACAGTTTCGCACTCAGAAATTTTTCTTCTATTAAAAAAAATCGACTGAACCAACGCAAACGTTCAGTAACTCGACTTGTTTCTTGATATGTTGGCGAGTTTCAACTCATGGTGATTCAAGGCAGGTCACATTGCGATTCCTTCTTGCAGCTTACGCGACCTGATATATTCATGCACACACACGGCCATAGCGGTGAACATCAATTGTTTCTACACCTTCACTCACGAGGAAAGCAATGACTGACAGCGGCTGTTCCGTCTATGCAGATGTCCAGCAAAGCAGACAGTTATGAACAGCTGGAACGTGATTTTACGTATGAAACGGCGACGGTCGATATTGGAACATATGTAGTAGTGCAACGGGCCTACCATTTGAATCAGTGATACAAAAACGTACAACATCGAGCGCAAGATTTTTAAATGGCTTCCTGTATGACAGAGCTCCAAATATCTAGCATTTAGATACACGGGTGGCAAATTTCCTCTATGTGCGCGCACGTGAGAAACATTTTAAAATGCAACACGATCGTCCTACCAAGGACCCCTTTTACCATAGGCGTACTTCCTGAGGCCTTAAAATTGGCATGCAATTGTTGAAGTCCTTTGGCGTGGGCGTGAAGAGGGTCGAGACCTAGGCGTGAAAATTACGCCGCTTGAAGGGCCCGCTCTGTAATTTGCGCTTCTCCGCTCTCGCGTTCCCGGTGTCTTGTAAGAAGATGTACGATACACGAGGCGCAACTTGTTGAGTGACGTGTGTAAGGTACGCCGCCACTCTTCCACCTCGCCAATCACTAGAGAGGCCGCTTTCAGAGAACACTAGCATACTGGAAATGCTGTCAGTTCATCACATGTGTTCCACTGATGGCGGTTAATTCTACTGTCGTCACCAGGAACGGAGTGACGTTCTCTCCAGCAGCATGCAAGTGCGCTGTCGAAGTGATTAGACGCTCTTGCGGAAACCTGACAAAAGTCAGAGAACAAAGGGTCACGTGTAGAGCTGAGCCAGACAATGGGCTGGTACGAGAATTAAAAATACTAGTGACAGAATCTTTCTCACAGACCTGCGCTCAACCCCGCTTCTAATTCTTCAGAAGCGTTAAATTAAGCTCCTTTCATGTGTCAGTGGAGTTTACTCTTTGTATACATTGTTATGTTGCTACAGTCGTTAAATGAACTGAGCGTTGAAAGCATTCAATCTCTACGGTGCTGGGTGTGCCCATATAACTGAGGCAACCGATGGTACTGGGCCGATGAATAAGGCTTCGATACGTAGCTCAACTTCTACGGCATTTGGTCATGCCGAGAGATTGGATTGAGGCGTGGCGAAGTTGTCCTGCAGAACTTAATTTACTAGGTTGTGCGTCTAGTACATGAGGTGCTTGACATATTTTGGTGTTGTGACGCAATCGTGTAAATATGTGAACCGCTTTCTTTTTTTTTTTCATTCTTTCTTTTATTTTCTGTTCAAGTACACTTGTTCCTTTTTTGTACACATACCCAGCACGATTGGATGGCAATTCAAATTAAATATTCTAATCAGCTCAGCTTTCTGGATCAAGTACAGTAAAAAGTGCAAGCATGCAGCCAACAGAGGAGGTGGAGCGTATTAGATATATGGTATAATCTGTGGCAAACGTGAGCAACAACGTACAAACAAGGACATCTGTAAGATCTGGGTTCGAAGCTCCGCAGCCTGCACAAAATGTCTCTTTCGTGGTTATTATTATTATTTTTTTCAGCACGTATCGTTATCGCCACAGTCAGCATCCAATCATCATGTCAAATAAAGCAAGGCTGCAACAATTGTTATGCTGCCTGAACGCAGCACAATACTTCAGAACAGGCGGCAAATGCTCTTGAAAAATTCCATGCGTCGTGCGATTACTTTAAGATTCTTCTTCAATAAGTGTCCATTAGCCTTTCCTGTTTTGAGTTACGAATGCTGGCCATTACCTGTCGGTTAACTTCTCGATATACTGTATAGTCTATTTTGGACAACATGAAAGAAACCGTAATCACAGACAAGCAACGCGAACTAGAAAAATTAAGCTGAAACCATCCAGGTGTAACATAAGCGCGTCCTGTGCACAAAAATATACGCGAATGAGAATGTATTGTGTAGGACAGGGTTCCGAGCCATCATATTATCACCGGAAAGTGTAAGAAAGGAGGCGTCGAAATTAAAAATAACAAGGAGTCGGAAGATAAGGGACATAGTGTGGTCTCTGTTTGAGTACCAACAGTCTCGATTCCTTTTCATTCACATACAGTTTAATGACTATTTTCGCTGGGCCTATCACGCGTCAGTTGAGACCACGGTGTGCGATACGAGACCGTGGCTAGAATGATGAGGCGGGAAATAGTTGAAAATAATCATCGAGTTGAAGAAAAAACAACAACAACAAAACGACGTTCTGGTCTCCGAGCAAGAAAGGCTGTCCACCTGGCCGCGTGGGAAAATTGAGAGCCGATTTGATTTCGCGGCAACATCCCGTTATTCGTTCCGCTCTTTCGGCAACCATTGTCTGTCGGCATCCGCTCGTCGCTTCCACGCCTGTTTCACGCCCGTCCACGTTCCGAGGAAAAGCATCACGGAGCATCCTTCAGACACCAAGCCTCTTTGAAAGCTGCACCTGGCCGCGAGGCAAGCTTCCGAATGAAACGGAAAATAGCGCTCGCGTAAACTTGGTCACGGCACGCTCACGCTCTATGCCGCTCGTTAGGCTTTGGCCCGTGTTTCCTTCCTGCAGCTATAGGTTCGGAAATCAACCCTTGCGTCCAGCGATGCACCATGTCCTGCATCAGGAAACAGGCTGATGTGACGGGGTAATACGCGTTTAGTTAGTATACTAGTCCTACAATTTACTTACCACGTTTCGATAATATGGAGAGTCTTAAAGACAAAACGGAATAAAGCACTGATTGGAAGGGGCAAACGGCAGTTATTTCGTCGCTCCATTGCCTCATTATCGCCACATACTTGCTATTGTGGCTGCACTGCATGGTATGCTTACCAACCTCTGGGTTAGCTTTGGCGCCGTTATCTCATCGATGGAAGTCATCACGTGTACGCGATTATATCATGACGGCATTTACAATTACCGCTTATATATTACTAGCGATATTATTAAACTAATCCTATTATCGCTTTTATTATGGTGCTTTTATAAAGCTATTTTTTATCAAAATGAGACCACCTTTCAACTTCCACCTCATATACCTGTAGCCTCAAGGACGTTCCATGCAACACATTTGCGGTTCTCCCCATGCGCCCACTAATTAACTAACTAAAGCCCTTTAATTCGCTTTTTGATTACCAGCTTTTCTTTCTTTCCTTTTTCTTTTCTTTTTTTGTAAAACAGACATAACACTCGTTTATGAAACAGACGAAAAATGTTCCTTCGCAAGATTGGGAGAGCATCAACAATGCGCGCTGAACGCCATTGAGTTACCTATCAAGCACATCGGGGCGGTGCCTAAGTTTCTAGCAGACGATTTTTGTTTTCTTTCAGTTTCACCGCAGCTACGCGTGCAGCTGCAAGAGCAGTGTAGAAGCTGGTGTTCATCCTGATGAAGCCTAATCTCTTTCTTTTATAGACCACCAGGCGCTCAGAACTGGTGGCGCCGACACATAAGAGGTCACAGCAGTCATGTGCCCGTCACGATGGCTACAGCGGGCAGTTACTAGCAGCAAGTCACTTTCATTGCTTGTCGAGATAACTTTTAGACAGCAGTACAAGGTACGGACTTTTTTCTAGAAGCAGAAAGGGAATATGCGATTAAGTGACACTCAAATTTATGTATTTATTTACTTATGACAGTGCATTTATTGTACATACCACATCTGCACTGTAACTATATAACTGTAATACTAACATTCAAATATGGAGGTTGCCAAGCGCGTGCTTTTCACGCCAAAACAAATCAGCACCTGCATGCATCCTTGTACATAATACGTTCTACTTAATAACTATACTCGTGTAGATGATTACTCGCCCAAGTGACGATCATTTTAATCAGTCGATTATGATATGGCTCATCAGTAGTTAACTAGTCTTGCAGAAAGCTTCGCTAAGTGCGTGGATCCTTTACGGGGGAACAACGTGTTCTTTCATTATGAAATGTGTATCGGCCGGCACATCCCTCCATTGCGGCTGATAGAAGCGGCACCAGCTGGCGACATCTGCCCGTTTGAACAATGACGGTATCGTACAAGAATCAGTGGGTAATGCGCGCACATTGGTGGAGCGTGCCTAATGCGCACGCAAAGATGCAACAGCCCAGTTCGGCCGTATTGTGGTCGGCAAGTGGAACGATCGTTACGCCGAGAACGAATGTTTGCGTTGCAACCGCTTCTGTAGCCTCCACGTTTTTACCTATGGGCCCCTTGTTCCCAACTGACTGCTCGCGTGCATGCACATTGACTGCCAGTATATCGTGGGAATCGCGCACCAAGCACGAGTGTGCAACGTCTCCATTATCACGTGTTGCATGAAAGCGACATTCGTGCAGCAGGAAGTGAAACACAGGAAGAGAAAGTCTGATCATTGCTAGCGATTAGGTGTGGACGTTTAATATGACTGTTTGGTGTGGGTTTCCTTCGTAAAATGCTTTTCGGGTTCTTGTTTCCCTGGGTTGCAGAATTCGCGTTCAACATGGTAGTGTGACCCACTACGTCTCGGTCTGGCCAGTGACTGCTATAGTACACTGGACGCTTATCCAAATTATTTAGTATGCACGGCAAATCCATCTATGTGCATCCCGAGAGAGCAGTAAAATGTGTGTACTGTGTACTGCTTTAGAGTTCCGCTTGGCAGCTGGAAGAGCGTGTCATAGCCGTTGATCTAATGCGTTGGACCCCCAAAAACATGATGGATGAACCACCACATTCAAGTTTTACGGTTGGTAAATGTACGACGCTATGTTCCAATGGCATGTTATCATTTGTCGATATAGGGTTTGAACATTTCGTGATAAATTGGTCTGACTGTTTTTGTCGGAAACGTAAGCAACAGGGTGCCTTGCTGGTGGCAGGTAAAGCAGCCTTGAATCCGGGCGATACATCTAAGCATACACATGAGCCGCACAGCCGGGCTTATGGAGTTATAACTGGGCATTCATTCATGTCTGAACTATACGAACCAAATTTAAGCACTAAAGAGTGATGTAAGAGGTGCAAAACAAAGTTGTACTATTACATGGATGAAGCAGTACACAATGGAGCACGCTAACTTTAAACGCTTTGGAAATGAAGTCCTTTTGACGTCTAGCTGTTTCCTGTTGTTGTTTCCGATACTTCCCGTTCTCTTCTTAGTCGCGAATGTCTGTTTTCTCTCACTAATCTTTGCTGGCTCTATGTACTCTTTGCTTGTGTGAAGTGACGCACTGATGTGTCAACCGAAGATAAGCTTTCGCCTGCCTTTCTTCGGAGCATCGCTGTCATATGCCAAGCTATACCGATAGATGGTTATAGGTGGTTAATAATTGGCGCAAGTATGGTCATATTGCTCCTGTCAATACAGTGTGTTGTCAGCCGAGCACCATACATCCTGTACCATATCCCTTAAAAGCAAAAGATGCACTCTGTGCACCCCGATTCTTGCTTGCACAATTATCAGCCCCATCCTATCTTGGCAAAGAGCACACACAGACATAAGGGAACTCCGTAGTCCGGTAGCTATCAGGGTGTCACTCCGTTTTTGTTTCCTCCATAACAGGCGCCGTCTCGGCGAGAACGTGCTTTATGACTGCGAGGAAACATTTTAGCCGCCAGGACGTGTCAGGCTTATCGCTCATCTTGACCCGCTATGGAAATGTTTTTGCCGCCCAAGAGGAACGCTAGTGGTTCCTATCGGCCCTGCATGCACAGGCTGCTTTTATGCTCGAGCTACAGTAAGCTCCGACCCTTCTTGACTGGCGCTTACAAGGTTAACGTTTTTTCAATCGCACGCACCAACGGACATGCGTTGTTCCTAGCGCTTCTGTATCATTGTTCAGGTATGCTTGCGGCTAGTTTGGTACGAGTTTTAGTCACTGGAGTTTTATTCCAACTCAGAAGAGGAATAAATCATGCCCAAGCCAACGTGGTGACCACCGGTGCGGTCTCCACACCCACCGCAAGAAGGAGTTGAAATATGTCTCTAATTGGCTTTTATATTGTATAATGACATTTTTTTTCCTTTGTAATAAGTTTCCCTACAATACTACTAAGCCTCATTGGCATTACCATTCTTCCTATTTATAGTCTTCATTGTTGATATTAATATCAAATTTTCTAGTACTTGCAAGAGTATCAAAGTTTGTCGGGTGGCGATTAGTCAACTTCTCCACATTTACTTAGAGTACATCGCATACAACGGATAAACCTCTTGTATTGTCATATTATTATCATGTATTGTAAAGAAAATTATTAATGAACTTGCGCGGGTCTAACTAATGATCAGAAAATTACTGAGTGCGCTTTTCCGTAATATATGCAGGGGATAATCACATTGTTTACCCTGAAGATACACCAACGTAGACAGTTTTCACGTGCCGTGCATCAGATGAACCAGCTCTAGACTAGCATTGGTGCTGGTACCTTTTAACATCGCTATCCTTTAATTCGAATACAGCGCGAGGGCCTGTGAACACTGATATCCTTTGTCCATAATCTGCCAACCGCTGGAGTATATCCACTAAAGGTTTCCCAGGTCTGTTGGTTTGTTTGAGGGCGAATGGTAAAATTGAGATGTTAGAGTTGACTGACAGGACCAGGCTCTCTCTGTTCCTGCTTACTTTGAAGCTGACTTTTCAATGTAGATTCCTCAGACTCTTATAACTGAGGAGCCTTAGCACGTGCGTTAGACTGCATGGTGCATATTGCTGTGTCAGGTCCTCTGTTGTGTACACTCCCTATGGTCTTTTTCTCTATCATACAATACACTTCACTCGAAAGGAAAAGGAAGGCAAGGACACCTATCGACTCGCACCTTATCAATTGATGTCCTTTTACTTCAGCTGCCGCTAATCTTGTCGCAAAGAGAAAGGCTAGAGCAAACAATCACAACTGCAATTACTGTCTCTGACGATTGCGGCCTGGCGCGATAAAGCGCTCTACGAAAGGAATATCTCTGAGACACTTGGTCGCCACTACACTGTTAAGAATGGTGCCGTGCTGCTCTATCTTACACAAACTGCGATTTGGAAAACTCGAGAACATAAGCAACTCGAGGCGCTCTTCACGTATGTGGGAACTTGTGTATGTCCATGTGCTCGACGTTGGCGCCTTGGCTTATCGGAAACCAGAG
>JARGYV010080330.1:0-19329 GCA_029532675.1 Ornithodoros moubata | reverse complement strand
CCCCCCCGAAACAAAATTCTGGCTACGCCCCTGGTGTGCCTCATCCTCATGAACGTGGATTGTACTTGAACTGATTCATTGTTTCATTGGAACAGTGTGCTGTGCTAATATGCGTCACTTGAGGCTTGTAAATGTAAGTGGAGGGGAGAGTGTTTCTTATCTTAGAAGCATCAGAACTTGCTGGGCGACAAGGTCAACATTTCCGTATTCATGTTTTGTGTATGCATTATCACCACCACCTTCCGTTTCTGCGCTTAGCTTCGGTTTTCTTGGATTTATGTTTAGATTTCGTTGTCGTGTTTCTAAGCGGTTCTTATGATCACAGCCCCTTAATCTATGGCGTCAAGCTTTGAACGTGGACAGAAAAGCTTTCAAGGGTGATATATTAGGTTGTGCTATGTGCTGCCCAACGCGATATCCGGCGCACATGGGCAGATAGATAACGAGAGGTGTAGCAATAGTTGCTGAGCTGTACGGATGCGGCAATGATAGCTAACTCCTGTGATAGCAGCACAATGTACTCTGCTTTTTGGCGCATGTAGAGTAGGTTACAGTCGTTATCGAGGACGAGGTGACGCAAACTGGCGAATATTGCTGAGCTTTCCTTTGAGACATGTCATTTCAGATAGGACGGAGCATCAGTGTCCTGTCAGGCTGTGATAGCCTCTTGGCACGAATTCTGCGCAAGAAAAGTAGTCGGGAAGGGCTAGAGATGTTGGTTTGCAGGAGGTCAGTTGGAGGAGCCACCGCAACTGCACTATTGTCGAAGGCATTAAACATGTGCTGGTCTCCTACATACGTCATCCTTTGCCACCATCAGCACCTTCATCGCGTGCAGTCTGCATTGAAATGAAAACGTTGGACAATATAGGCCCTCTTCGCGTTCACTTGGTCTATGGCTTCCCCACACCGGGAAATGCCCGTTACGCCTGGCGATTTATTCCACAGCACCGTATGTGGAAAGTTTGCTAAGGTTGCAGCAGAAGCAATAAAACTCACTTTACAGTTCATGCAGCGTCAAGCTTGACCCAGCAAACTGTCTCAGCGGCTTCGAGAACAGTTCTTGGGTTCACTTGTTTTATTTGCTTGCATTACTATGAATCTCTTTCCTGAAGACTCAAGTGAGAGATCAAGATTGCTTTGTGATCGTAGGCCGTGTTGCACACGTTGCTTCGATGTCGATAGGAATCAGGCACGCTAAGGTGTGCGTCAGAAATTTTGCCTCTCTCTGACTGATTCCTGTAGATAGGTGGCTTATGGAGTGATGGTATCAAGTGTTTGCGAAAACAGTTTAAGTGCAATGTCCTCTGTTCCATCCCTGCAGGCTCTTTAGTAGAGCGTGGGTTGTTTCCCTTCTGTAACGTTTACTGTTTCGTGGAAATTTTCCCGGAGCGCTGCTGCTCGTTATATGCTTTAAGATGGTAGCGATTAGGATTCTACCAGTTTCCCCCCTGAAGGATGGAGGATGGTGTCGAGTAAAAGGTTTAGTTTCAACTGCTTAACACCATGAGTAACAGTGGAGCATCTTCTTATTAAATGTATGCCTTTACCACCTTCATGTTTCTGTTTTCGGTCAGTGATTTATCTGTCTTCCGCTTCAAAATTCCTCGACTGTTCCCGCCGATTTACGCATACACCCTGCAATTGACGCGCAGAAGAGAAATTCAAGTGGTCATTTGTGGGTTAATGCAGTCGATATATGCGCGGGCAAAACAGTGCGGCTACTTAAGAGGTCCAAGTTGTGCGAACAGTACGGGAAACGTATAAGACGTGACATTATAGTGCTGTGGACATTTTTCAAACAACCGATCGAAGCTCACTATAGACGGCAAAACACGATATATGGATGAGGGTCACTCCCCATTTGGTCCGAATGTCCATTTCGTCCGAATACCTATTTCGTCCACCGTTGACCAGTTCCAAACTTTCTAGGGTTTACATGAAATCCTTCTGTCACCGAAGAAAACTGGTCGTTTTGTCGCTGCTACTTGTTGAGCATTTTTTTTTTTTTGTCTTTTGTGTACCTTGTTAGTGAAGTTAATATGTCTTAGTACCGTGTGCGAAAGTTCAGCGTTTATGTCAGAGACCTATGAGCCGCTGCCTTTACGCATTAGGATATGCAATAACACACGTGGTTGTTTCTGAGCTGCGTTACTCACAGTGCTCAGCGGATATCCTGTTCCGGCTCATGGTCAAGGTTGCTTGAAAAAGCGTCATTTGGTTAGGCCTTGTACGTGTTGGGGCAGGTAGGCTACTGCTGGGGAGGGCCGGCTACGAGAAATGGATAAAGAAAGACGGGAGCGTTGGAAGAAACCACGCAACAAGCAGTGTTCTCACCTCTTTTTCGCGATGTTCTTCATTTTCAGTCATGTATGGTCTTTGTGCAATGTCTATGGATGGTAAAGCTGGATAACAACTGAGATGATTGCGTCATGTCCTCGTGATGGGCCTATAATAGAATAGGCACAAGGTGGAGCCGTTTCTTCGTAAAATCTTTTAAAGATTTTCAGGAAAGTCCGGCAAAGTGTCATATTGTAAAAAGCCAGCGCTGTGTGCCAGTCTTTAATTTCTTCCGTGAATATTGCTATGTGTAGAGCAGGAGCAATTACAAGCGTTGCTAACGGGTCAAACAAGAAATTCGTTAAAACTTGATTCTCCAAAAGTTTTGGAAATATGCCAGCACTTCTCTTAGAAAGATAGCTTGTGCCTTTGGTGAACCACGCTAATCTCCCATGAGCCACCCCTAGAAGTAAGCTCTTTCTTTTTTATTTTTTTCAACACGTTTACATATAATTGCCGTCCCTTTTCCTCCTTTCTCCAACGTCACACCGAAAGCAAAACGCAGGCAGTGCTCGTGTTACCTTTCACGTGTTCGCCCGCATAATAAATGCAGACTGGAAAACGTCGACGTCAGCCCAACCCAGTGGAGGAAGAAGTGCCGAAAATGTAACTTAGCGACCGCTGCCAAGGTCCGGACCCAGGGCCGTCCAGAAATAGGCAACGTTCGCTCCACGCTAAGGTCCCCCGCAGGGCTGCGGCTTTCGTCAGAACGACAACGCTCTGCTCGAGTGGCCCGCGTTTAGCCTTTTATTTCGCGACTGTCTTTTTTTTTTCACTGCTTTCTTCCCTAACTCTGTTTTGATTGTCAGTGAGGACCTGAGTCGTAGTGAATCTCCTAGCGTATGGGAAATGAGAAACGCGAGCTTGGTCGAGCCGAGCGGAAATGTTTGTTCGTTTTAGGAGCTTCCGGTTGGCGAGTGCCTTTACGGTGACGTAATTATAGCGAGATAGTGATAAGCATACGCAAACTACCCCTGCGCCTGTGCTGAGGCTTTTATCTTCGTTCTGCTCAATCTGCAGTGGCTTGCTTGCAGCCTAGTTTACATTCGCTTGGGGTGTCTTTTGACCCTGAGGTTGCCTTTTTTTTTATAATTACCCAGGCAGGCACAGTGTACTGAAAGTCGGGTGCGTTAAGCGTGGACGGGTTTATCAAGATTGCTTTTGTAGCACGTAAGGGAGGCAGCGATAAAGAGATAAGACACCTGACGACCACCCCTGATGCACCCCCGACAATCACTGCATTGTGCTGCTCGGGTACTATTATTTTAACTGCCTTGGGAGGTGCCTAAACCGTGTGTAATTGATAGTGAGGGAGCAGTAATACGGCCAAGCAAACGAACTAAACGCTTAACAGAAAGTGAAACAGAAAAGACTTCTTGAGAAAAAATATTTTATAACAATCTTTCGCTCCATCAGTTCATACCGGCGATGATGTGAAGCGTGATTCCAGCTACACTCACTCCTTTCGCTTTCCTCGAGAACTTCGTAAATAATGGTCGTGGCAGACGTTCGAGCCGGACATGCTCGCATGGCTTCCAGACCCAGTCGCGCGCGCAGTTGAAAAGTTGCGTCCAATAAATCGTCGCAGGAACCACGACATAAGGCACGCCGCAGAGCGCATAATCTTACCCCCGGCGGTCAATCCACCCGCATCCGGAGATGTCGCCCCTTCCTAAAACCAGACCTTACTTTCGTACGAAGTTCCGCACCCCTTGCTCTGTATCTTTCCGCTCGTATCTGCTGGAAGAGTATCACTCATGAAGTGAATGACAGGAAACGTGTTATCGCAATGCAAAGGTCACACATTTCAGCCGGTAGCAGCAGCAGCAGCTATGTCGTTGACTCCCCACCTGTGCGCCGCGGGCGTGGTGCTTTACTACCAGGCGTCGTCTGTCAAGGCAGCCTCATCGTAAAGCAAAATGTATAATAATAATAATAAAAAAGTACGAATAATAATTACCGCCTTCTTTTAGGCAAATCCTGTTTCGTCGCGTGGGCAGCAGGCGGCGATTTCCGAGCGTATTTTTTCTTTTTTTGAGACAGGTCTTCATGTTTTGGACTGTGCAGGGTGGAGAGTTCGCCGAGTCGAAAGCGCTCCTAACAAACAAACAAAACGAAAAAACAGGTTACCTCGTTTTTGTGTATGTTTTAGCGATTGGGTGTGCGGGAACCGGTTTTTCTCACCAGTGGAACACGTTTACATCATGGCCCGTGTTGTGCGGCTGAAAAGAAGCGAGAGGCTCGGTGTATCACGGGTGCTAGAGGATGACGGCCGCCACGATTCGCTTTGCTCTCGTGCCGTTTGCTAGGTTTGGTGGAGTCACGGTTTGTTTCTGTAATTCGTGGTCGAAGACCTCGTTCACAGGATGAGGCAAGGGAGGTTAACCAGAAGTGAGGATGCGCTGTTTAGAACGCACAGGGAAGGAGCTTCGCTATTCTGGTTGTGGGCACATGGGGTGTTTGATATATGGAAGTTCGAAATAGCCAGGCTTGACCAGGATACGATCAATCTGCCGGATGGCGCAAGCTCGTTATGATTGTACTATAGTGCTTAACTTATTTGCAGTGTTGATTTGTCAGATTTGTCATCAATTCATTATGTCCACAAACGACTTACACACAGTACCTCTCACACAGATATCTTGGCGTTTGTAAACAGATGACGTATGCTGTTTGAGGGCAAAAGACCCAGATGTGTGGCCATTTGTGGCCATTGTGAAAATGATTATTCGAATGTTTTCCTTTCCTCCTGAAAGCAGTAACGGTGTCTCTATAGAAAGCGACATTCCACAAGGGTTTATGACGTCCTCTTTTGACAATGTTCTAGTCTGTCATTCCGATTCATGTACGTTCTCCAACACCTTGACCCACGTCACTATGACGTTTCTTGGGTAGATGCCTCTCACACGTCAATCCTGAGGCGCGTCGAAGAGCGGTCTTTCTGGTACCATCTTCAACGTAAGACCTGTTCGTAACACGCATTGGCAACCACAAGTTATGCACGTCGCTGTCCTTTGTCGTCTCCTGCGCCATGCTCGTGGCATTGTTGCAGCTCGCAAGATCAGGCACAGGTCACGCTCCGGCAGAGAAGCTAAATCGTGAGAGGGAAAGTGAGTGATAGGTGGCTGAAAGTGGGTCAAGGGTCTGCCCACGAGCGACGTTACTTGCAGCTGGCTGCTGCTGCGACGGAAATATCCTGCCACCGCAGGGAGTCTTTCCAAACAAACTTTGAAGGCTGACGCAAGCAGTTTGGGTGCTGTGACGCTTGGACGGGGAGCGCAGAGAAACTTACACCCGGTGCCTTGTAAAGTTCACGTTGCTCTCGAGAACGGCATAGTGGCTGCAGGTTCAAGGCTGTCGTGATTGGAGAATAAGTGCGGGCGTTAATGGGGCTTTACATTGCGAAGGCGCAATTCAATAAGTGGACTAACATCTCTGTATTGTATTATTCACGATAATTGTCACTGTAAGAAACAAGCAGTGTGGTATTCACCCTTCGGCGTCTAGGTGCGCCTCAGGAAAACTGAAATTGTCTTTCAGGATATTTGCCCTGTGATTGAAATGATTGAATGTAGAAAATTAAAAGTCAGTGATGTTATTCAACAGATTCTGTGACCTCTTTGGTTGGTCTTGTCCTCTTTGGAAGAAGAGTGGGGGATGGTTTGTCACGGCGAAACGTACGATGACTGTGTGCGTTTGAAGCGGGAGTACTCGCACATTTGGCAGTCTAACATTACCTTTGTTTTCGTAGCGGTCGCGAAACAGCTTCCCAGAGCACATGTTACGTGTATGTAAATACAAAGTACCAACGTATATACCATGCCCGCGGTGGGATATTGCTGTCGGACCTCGTCAGGACGGCGCGGTTTATGCGAGCCATCGGCGATTCCACCTCTAGATTACCGCGCTTTAGAAGAGGATCCAATCAAAATGCCAACCCACGTCTCATTCGCGCATCCGCTCTTACTTTTCAGCTTCGTTTAGTGCATCGCGTACTGAACGGCTTATCTCCGACATCCAGTCCTCGTGGAAATCGCATCAATCCACTTCCACCATCGCGCCCAGGTGAACTTCCAAGCGCATGCACCTCGTGGCACGACACAGAGATACCATAAAGATAACCCTGCACACACACAACCTGTAATCACAGGGGCTAATCAGACGCTTCAGTATTGAATTGCCTACATTAGTGACCGTCACTACGGGGGATTAACCTGCTGTGGCTCGTTTTATCGCCCGTTTCCCACGGGGCCTGTTGAGTTCTCTAGTTCATGCGGCGGCGACAGCGAGGACTCTCCCGCCGCTCCTAAGGAACGGGGGAGTCTCTGTCTGAAGTGCGTGCCGCAGCCCGAAAATTGATGCCGCATCGATTTGTCATTAGGAGGCGTTCGAAAAACGCCACGTCTGACGAGTAGCTTCGATTTTTTAAGCTCTCTGACCCTCTTTTCTCTCTGTGCTGACAGCGATTCTCTTTGTTCTGTTTCGGGGGCGGGTGCTCCAAAATGGACTGCCAAGGCTTCTGGTCGTGCCGCGCTGTGAACACGTCGTCTGGGTTGGAGAGGGGACGGTCTGGAAACTAAGTTTCAGAGTTCTCTTGGTAAACGCTCAATGGACACACGCTCATCCTAAAAAGCTCTGAAATGTGAAGTAGGTTAATGCCAACCCCTCTCTAATGAGCGTGACTGTCTTTCGAGGCACGGTGTCCTTGGTGAAACGGCCGATGGACCACGTTGGGAGAACCTCGTCGTTTGCGAGGTTGTATAAAGACGGATGGCGATTTGATGACAGAAAGGAGGAAACCCTAATGGTTAGACACACTTTATCGATTAAATATCTCGATGATACTTTCCAGACACGTTTATGGGACGTATGGTCGCAACATACCGGTCTAACAACCGTCCGCACGATGTCTGAACCCCGTTTTCGCGCACATATGTACACAACAAAGACAGCGTTCCGTGCATCGGGGTTGCCAGGCAGGGAAGAAATGTTTTCAACGGAAGCAGACGCGGGGCCTAGATTGGTTGAGGGATGAAGGTCAGGCCGGCGGTCAAGAATGGACTAAGAAAATCTCCACAATGGTTCGGAGGGTTGGTCCACGGAGTTGAAAAGTGGGTTGCTGCTCACGAAGCGAGCGATTCGACAGGTGAGAGGCCAGTCTTACAAGGAACATCTGCCGCTCTGTATTCACTGCAGTCCTCTTTCTTCAGGAATAGGAAAGTCTGTTGGGCAGTTTGCAACTTGTCTCCTGGACTCGAATGTCATAGATTTCTGTGGCGTGGCGAAGTGGTTGCGGGAGCATTTCGACGTGTCGTTTTGTGAACGGAGAGGCATATCTAAGGCAAACGTGAGGAAATTTAAACCATGCCCTCCTTACCCAATACACATACATGCATTGAGAAAGATTGACGGGTTCATCCGTGTGTCTGCTACTCGTTTGCCAACGAGTCCACGATACCAAGAAACTCGTGTTCTTTTGATACGTTATGTATTGCACTGATGCAATGTTACGGTGTACAGAGTGTTGTTGGCTGGTGGCCATAAACTTGTACTGCAACGAATCCCAGGCGATGTTAGAATTCAGAGTAATGAAGATGTGGATTCTGCAGCCTCAACAGCAGCGCATAACTATCGCACTTTAACATTCATCATGCTATCAAGAGGGGACAGGCGGTCGTTTCTCACGGACATGACAACTGCGAGGGCTTCACAGCAGTGGCGTCGCGATATCCCCTGTCGCTGCTGCATGTAGTCGATCTCGACCTGTCATTCAATATGCCAACGCAACTGCCCTAGTATTATAGATACCTCGTAGATCGGCAGCGGCTCGATGTTACGTTTACGCCAGCCGGTCAGCACAGATTGTACCGTTACAGCTTTCCGCTGTGTTCCACCTGTGCGGTTCCTGCAACCACTGAGCACGTCCTCTTCACGTGCCGGATATATAATGGACAACAAGGCGCACTCAAACACCGGTTGGCCTGCTTGGACTGGAGGCCGCTTGTCCTGGAGCAACTATTGTGCCTAGGACCTGCATGTACAGCACCACCGGGTTCTCTGCTCACTTCGGGACGTTTTGTCCACGGCCGGACTTCTCATGCAGCTCTAGCTCTGTATCGTTAATTTTCTCGTTGTCATCGTTTTCCGTGTTCAGACACATTGCAGTGGGGTAGGCTATCATCTCTGGCACGGTAAAATACTCCACGTCGCCGTCATTAAACTATGTATTGTTGTTGTTGACGCAATGCTAGTGAACATGTCGATGACGATATTGAAGAGTGCGTCTTTTTAAGGCTTACGTTGAAAAACGGGAATATTGAGGCGGTTCATGCTCGATTCTGGCTAGCGGTAAGCGCCTTGCCGGGGCGGAACTTGTTCAGAGGGCTTGTGCAGTTAATGCCTCACACAATGTCTCACGCACCGTATCTCTCTCACGCGAGCTTCCGGACGCGTGATTCCGTTTTCTTTTCTTTTTCGAATGACTAAGACCAGCAGAAAGACCTATGGAGAGTCCGCTAGAGAATCTCAAGAACTTTCAGAGTTCATAATCGGTCGTGCGGTGTTATGTCGCTTTGTGCTATTTAGCGTTCTCTCCATCGCAACACGCCAGAAGTACCAGATGCAACAGAAACCTTTTCCGAAGACTGGATCGATAGCCTTGCTGCCGGTCATTTTGAACTACTAAAATATCCCGGTTAATCGATTCTCGCGTAGTAACAATGACAGGCCTCAAACGTTGTCACTTTTAAAAAGCAAGCCGCGTAACGTCATCTGAGCGTCTAGAGCTCCAGTTAAATGAAGTCGGCACAGACATTTGAGCCCAGACGCGGACCCTGCTGATTATGAAGCCAGAAATGGCACCGATTGCATCACATCGCTTATGTGTTCGAGATGGCTCCAGGTTTAGGTTCCCTTCAGTGTATTGGTCCTAGACCACGTAATGGGTTGTTATGCACTGAGCTGTCTACGGTATGTACAGAATTCGAACACAATCCCGTTAAGCTGCACGCACTGCTGCCAGCTGCCTGCCGTGAAACGCTTCCGACGTACACATCCTGATCTGTAGCACTTCACAATGACAACACGAAGTGCAATGGGCAGAGTCGCAAGAAGAGATAAGCCTCTAGCTATATACCCTAACAGCTTGGCGACTAGTCGCTCCCCTAGCAATGCCTTCCTTGTCCGAGCCACTTCCTGCTGCAGGGCAAGCTCAAGAGAGCGAGGCAGAAATTGAAATGCAGAAGGAGAAAGAAAAAGATCGCGAGAATATACCGCAACCTTTCTGCTCGGAGCAGAAGCGTGGGGGCGTCCGATTCGTATAGAGGCACGCGAGATTTTGAAGGCAGGCCATTATGGCCGCCATCTGTATGGGAACATACATTCTCCACATTGACGCGCAGACGTAGCATTGTTCCATTGATGCTGTTGTCAGCCGACAGCGATGCCGCCATATTGCCATTGGGCAGGTGAACAACGAAATGCGGCAGTGGGGAAGAAGGGGTCTGCTGGTCCCGACGCAGGGGGTGTTGGCTGAAAAGGGGGGGGGGGGGTAGCGAAGTGGTCGGGAACTTTATGAACTTCATTTCTTTCGCGTCTGCTTGTCACCTTTAGGTCGCCTGTCCCACATTTCTTTCGCTGTTGTGCCCTGTTTGGTGGGATTTGTTTATTTTTTGGTTTCATGGCGAAGGCCAGCGTGGTATATTGTGGCGGTTCGGGTAGTGGAAGGCGTTGCGGTCGTTTAATTTTACTGTGGAGTCCGTTTATTACGATGTTCGATGTATCTGTTACCTCAGTAATGGGATCAGCTTGTTGGTCCTCATTTCGATTATGCGTCACCAGTTGAATTTTGCGTACACGTTGTATTGTATCTTGCTATCGCGTCTCTTGTACCGTGTCGTTAAAAACGGCCCCAGCTCATACCGCACACACTCTCACACTTCTTTGTTATAAATTCGTTAAATGCGTGGTTGCGTCTGCCGTCCTTTTTCATGCTTTCGTAGAACGTAAAAAGTTGGCAGTTGTCGCTCTTCAACGAAGAAATATACGACGAGACAAAGGGCTTTTTTTTTTTTCTTTTTTTTTTCGTGGAGGTCGTTAAAGTTTTTAATTCTGCTTCCCTTCTTATTCACGGGCGGCGCTGCTGGGTTGACCTTTGAGTGACTTCCTACTAGTTTATCGATTTTCAGAACACGTCCTTTCCTTTTGGGCACGACGTCATACGTGGCAGATCGCACGTGCGGTTGGCGTTGTCATGGAAAATTAACTATACAAAACCCTTTAGCATAGTACAGGCAGGTAACATTACACGAATACACGTGGTATGGTATAAAAATGTCGTTCAAAGTTATCAAGACAGCACCGATGAGCGTCACGAAGCTGTTCAACATCACTGTTGGATGAAGTTTACATGAATGATGTGCTGTTCGCCCTATAGGTGATAAAACTGATAATGCTGTGGTGACGCGGTTAAAACTTACAAGGGGCTGTTACAGTTACGAGGTGAGTATGTGTATAGGGTACAAGTTTGTAACCGATATTTTTATGTGTTTTTGTGTGTGCTAGCAGACTTACATCTCCATTTTTTTCTCCAAACCCATCCAGCCATCCGAGTTGCTCGCAGCAGCGTGGCACGCGCAAAAATCGCAAGCATGCATGACGACGTTATGGGTGACATTGTTCGCATCGCCTGTCGAGCTGCTTGTCTCTTCCCTTCTACGCGCATGCTTTTGCAGTGACTCATTCCTGCACCTACCGTTGTTGGGACGTCCCTCTGTCTTGGCAGTGCTCACTGGAGGTATATACGTCTGCAATTATGCCGAAAATCCTGCATGATTTTCATGATTTTGTTCTTTTTTTTTTTTCTACCAAAAAAGATCGCTAGAGGGTTGAACATCAACTCACGCGTCGAGACATATTTTTATGCATGTAAAAAAAAGAAGAAAAAAAAAGTCAATCGAAGAGCATTATGAATTCCGTTGTATAACGCAAATCAATTTCGTTTTCAGCCATCTGTTGATTTAGAAGAAAACTTAACCGCTTTCACACAAGAAACCAGTTAGAGAACTTGACTCGTGTTATAATAAACTTTCAACGGTAACGACTTCTGTCGGCCCACGCAATTAGCACTTTCCAATATTTCCTCTCCCTGACAAGGCGAGCTCCGTTCACAAGCTGCCGCTATCATGTGACCTTACACGTGACAGACGATGTGTACACAGGTGAGCTCGTTGTCGTGTCCGTGACTTTGCCCGTCGAAATGTGGTCGCTTTCCGGTTTTTGCGCTCACGTCTACGTGCTTTGCGTGCTCGTATGCGTCTGATGGAAGCACAGAGCCTATAGTGCCGTAGTCGTACCCGGCAAGTGTTCCAACGTGGGATGCTTTTCGTCTGTTTGTTGTGTGTTCTGCTTTATTGCTTGACCCGTCGTGCGCTTATTAATGTCCACAGGTGCTTGCACCGAAGGCCGAGTCGCCCGCGGTTCGACCACCTGTGTTTTCTCACTCGTGTCCTGTGCGTGAAGACTGGCAGGAGAACTGTTAGCTTTATGGAGTTCGTTGGCGCGGGGTATTATTGCGTAAATTTATGCGCACAGCTCGAGGAGTAACGACGGAGACACGAGTAACGTTTCGGCGAGCGGGAAAAGGCGTAAAAGTCTGGCGGCAGCGAAATGGTGAACGATGGGGTTATCGTATATAGGGGATCGTTACTGTTCCTATACATTACGTGACAATCTTGTAGGCTTATACGTTTGGCGGCAGAGAATACGGTTTTGTGTGGAGGTTCTCATATCCGGTGTGGCTTGTTGTTTTTTAGTACCATGCCGCGGACGAACCAGCTGCTTATCCGTAATACGTCACACGCTTCTTTTTTTTTGTTCTTGTACCTACAATTATCATCATCATCACCGTTACACGTCTCTCACGCTGCTGCACTTCCGGTTCCTGTAAGCGTACGTCTGCTGCGGTTTCCCCCACTAGCCCTGGAGCCAGTGTGTACACCTGAGCTCTCGTTACGTAACCGTTACCGATCTTCGTACCCTCCTCCCCCTTCTCGTGGTCTCCCAGCATCAAAAGAAACGTACACCCGTTCTCTGCTGCTCTCGATCAGCTAAGGAGTAGTTACGCAACAGGAAACACCGGAAACCCCTTTTGTTTCCTGTAGGAGTAATAGTCATAGCACAGATGAGAAGCAGAAACAGAAAGAAAAGAAGTAGAATAAGAAAGAGAATGTACAAGAAAATTATCTCGAGGAAAGTGGGCAGGAAATACATGTATATGAAAAAATAATGAGAATAAAAAAGAAATCCGCTCCTCGGAGTCGGGAAAAGAAGCGGGAGAACCGGAAGTTCGTCTTCGGTTCGAGGCGGGGCTGCGTGGAACCGGAAATCGGTTCAATGGTTCTGCTATATCGGAGCCACACTCGCGTATTTTCTTTTTTTTAACCCGGTTTTATGTATGTATTTTTTAGTTTGCGTGTCGGTACGTATCTCCGACGGATCACACGGGATTTGATCGCGCGAGGTGAATGCAACGTAGCCAACAATTCCACGCAAACGATCTGTAACAGTGGTGTAAGAAAGCAAAAAGACTGCTGTCTCCCCCCTTACGTGAAGCAGAGGAAAGAGTAGTGCATGGGGGGTTGGGAGGGGGGGAGGGGGTTCTGCATGGAACCCCTGTAACTGAATGAAGGCAGGACGGGGGACCTGAAAGTAACGCAGAATCACACATCTTTGGCCTCTTCGTACCCTACGCTGTGCGGGAAGACTTTAAAGATTGAGGAAATAAGTTGGGAAATTATTTCTTTTCAATTGAGGCTCCTCCTCTTTCTTTTTCTGCGCGTTGCCACGCCTGAAAATCGAGTCGTTTCCAAAAAGCAGGGACCACCTTGCGGTGTCGCCCATCAACCTGTGCATCCTGTTTGTTGTGACCCGTGCAGCGGAAGTCGCTTTTTTCTTCGTCGTAGTCTGCCCGTTTCATTGATGATTCCCACGGAATTCTTACGTTATTCCCTCCTGGCTGCCTCACAACTTGGTGAGAGTGCGTGGCAATCAATGGCACTGACTCTCCTTCTGGCGGTTTCAATGCACCCTCTCTTCCTCCGTTGTGTAGCTATTTCGGCTGTGCCTTTAAGACTCCTGGAGAGAACCTCTACTACACTGGCTGGCGTGAAGGACGTAGTACGCATGGCCTTGATTTTCGCGTTCCTTTCTTTAATCGGGTTATGATAGCGATTTTTTTTTTGTCTTGTTGGAGTCAGTGGAAATAGTTCGCCGCATAATGTTTGGGAACCATCGGAGAGCGCATTCTCTAAAGGAGGTTTTATTCACTGAACTTCGAAAGTCCGAAAACAATAAATACTTGTCTCTCACCTGTATAACTTCGCACAGACAATTTGTTTGTCGTGCAAAATAACATGCGAAATTCTCAAGAGCCTACGCTGCCTCGTTAAAAAGGTGCGCATCATTTTTGTGACGCATTTTTCGAACTGCTTACTACCGTCCAGTCGACCCATCGCATGTAAATTTGTGTAACTTTTTAACGGGGGAGCGTAGCCTGCTGGGGAAAATTTTATGTCATTTAGCACGACTGATAAATTGCCTGCGCGAAATTATACATGTGATGGACAAGTACTTATTGTTTTGGGGCTTCCGAAGCTGAGATCTCTTCGGTCAGACACCCTCTACGCAGAAAATACGACAATACACACAATTTAAACGGGCCTCTGATAACACAACGCTCCTTTACAACCGTCACGATTCTACAACACTTTTCATTGTAGATTTTGGTTCTGCGTTTGGATAACGGCAAGAACACCACTGCATTTAGAACACGTTTAATGGGAAATGCCAATGCGGATGGGACTCTTAAATACTAGAGACATCAGCTAACATCATGTGACCGACAGTAAACTGTGCCAGATATGACAGAACGAAAATATTCCACGCGGCCCCTATTCAGCGACTGGAGAACAGTCACCATGCAGTAAGCCACAATTGAATATCAATGTGCACGAGTCTATCGTAAGACATACCCCAGCATACACAATGTAATGGCTTTCGGCGTAATCGAACATCCGTAATCTGTGTGTGGTAGCTCGCACTGCCATCAAACAGAGAATGGAGCTTATGAAAGTGCTCGATATGTTTGACTCTCAACGTGCAGAATATATAAATTATATCGTGTTCGTCAACCTTTTAAGGAATCATTCAAATGACGGAAGTAACTCGAAAGAGATCGACCGAAAAGTCGATGCGAGATTAGGAGCTGATATTGACCTTTCACGGCGGGCGAAACATTTGAAAGAGCGCATCTGTTGCCTCCCCATGTGGCTGGGTCGAGTGGCGTATGTTGGGACATTTTCGTTCCCTTTGTTTGTCGAGCACCGTGGATTATCTCGGGCATTAGCAGCAATGATTGACGTACGAATGTCAATACTGCAGAGATAAGACGTGCATGGACTGATATGAGGACTGATCGTTTTCATGCATATATACACAGATTAGATGGACGAGTACCGAATGTTGTATATGAGCAGTTTCAGGGTTCGTGTTCGCGTTAAAAAAAAACTTTATATCGCGCATATACGTGCACGTACACAAGAAAACCAGTTTTCGAAAATATTCTGCTACTTCAGAGACACCCGAAACTACCGAACAATTGAGGGGGAATTAGCCACTCTTTCATAAGAGTCCTATATTGCGCAGCGTCACACCACCAACGGTAGAAGTAATTTGAATTTAGACTTGAAATAAATGAATGAGAAGGGTTTGCCTCATTCCTTCACGAACTCTGCTGCTCCTTGAAAGGGAAATAAACGTAAAGAAAAGCCATCCGAGCTGCGTCCATAGTGTAAGCACGTGATAGTCCCTGTCCAAACGTGGCAGAGGAACCACAGAACGTATATGGTTACTGCGGCAAGGTCAGCTCCACGCCCTGAAGAGACTACGACATCAATGACGGCCAAACTTCGGGTTCAAGATGGCTTGGCCTTATTTCCAGTTTGTGCGGATTTTCACGGCCATCCCTCACAGATAGTTTTAACCCCGCGCGATCTGCCAAAACCTCTCCGCCAACCTGCACGCACCGGCTAGCAAAGATGTAACACAGACAGAGAAAGCAAGAAAAAAGAGAAAAAGAAAGAAAAGGTGCAGTGTTGGCAAGTCCCAAGTCGCGGAACCTCCCTGCGGCGTTGTCTGTTTCTAGCCAACCCATTGGGCTGTAAATTACTTGCGAAGTAGACAGGGTTGCGCCTGGTCCCTTCAACCGCCTTGTTTCCCTTTGGCGCACATGTATATATATCCCCCACCACCGGGTCAAGCGACGGTTGCTGGAGTACACCTTGAGCACCCTCCTGGCAACGACAGCGCCGACGTCAACGACGCTGGAGAGCCTCGTGTTACTCAACTCAAAAATAGGACTCCTAAAGTGCAGTTGCAGTTGGAGGCTGCAACTGCTGGGCGGTTGCGCCTTTTTGATGCTGTCTTGTACCATAACCCTGGCAAGGAACAGTTGCCAAGAGAAAGGACTCGATCTGTTTTCCACGCCGTTTCCTTGACTTGAATGAAACGGATGCTCCTATTTCTGGCCCTCCTCTTGCCTTTTTGATGACTGCTTGAATGATGTGCGGGCGCGTGGAAAAATCTGGGATCTCAGACACTAGAGTGGCGATAGTTTTTGAATTGAGATTCTTGGGAATCGTACACATTCATTCTTGGCGGTCTAGAGGTGAAGGCAGCGACCGGACTAGGGTCCCTCCTGTTCTGACGGAAAATTTTCATGCGTCGCTCATGTCCTGACATGTCCTGACAGGACAGGAAGGTTCCAGTAGGAAAGAATGTTCTCGAGGAATGCTGATTTTGTTAACCCTGTCTTGGTCATGAGGATATCAGGACCTCCAATTTACGACAGCGTCGTCTCTTTCTTTCCCTCCCTCGGTTTCTTTAGCGACAGAGAAATGCACTGAATTGGGCTTTATGCTTAGCCTGTCAACAAACCCGAGTTTGGGCAACTAGATGCGTGGTTTTGTCTTGTTTCCCAAGCTCAGGATTTTGTTTCTAATAATAATGGAGTTTATCCACTAGCTCGCCTGCATTTATGGCATTTTATCAGCTTCTGTGCCTTTTGTATACTGTAGTGTAGGATGCAAGTCACTTCATGTCTTGTATATCTGTCAGCTGTAAGGACACACTAACATCCTTCATTCAACATTCATTCCACAATCTTTTTTGTAGCGGCGTTGGTAGTATGCACTAGTCCAAACAAACACTGAAGCTGGCAATGCCGAAACAACACAATGGAAACAAAGAACGTGTATGTGAAGCCCTCTTCTCATTTTTCGACAGTTGGCTACCTGTAGACAGGTCGTACTGCTAAAACCATCCCGGGACAGGGAACCGCCCGAAACACTATCTCCGCCAAAGTTCACAAGCACGGCTTTCCTTCGTGCAAAAACACGCGTCGCCGATGACCTTGCCGCGCACTATACGGACAACAAAGACTTCCTCAGAATAGAAGAAGGGCAATCCAAAAAGCGAAAAGGCGTGTCACCCAAGGGGAACGTCAGAAGGGAGGTCAAATAGCGCGCTTTCTCCGAAAATCGTGCTCGCGCCGGAAATCGACTTGGGTCACGGGCTTAACCGTCATCCGGGGGGAACAGGGGGACACCCATTGCATGGAGGTGGCGGTGGTAGTGCCTCCTCCTCCACCAAAAACNAAAAAAAAAAAAAAAAGCGCCAGGTGGTCGCCGCGTCCACAAATGCTGGGAGCCTTTTCAGTATGTCTCTGCGATTTTTGCTATTTTGAGCACGCTCGAAATGCAGAATGGAATCCTGCATGCGTCGCTGCTGTATAGGGAGAGTGCGAACCTTCGGGTGCTCCCTTGCAGCCGATCTGAGTGAAGCGGTGTGTACGTATTTGACGAACGCATGGTCGCTAAATGTTGACCTGTTCTTTGCTCGTTAGATAAAAATGTACTGCTACTGGTGGCCAATGATACTATAGTATGGTGATGATGATAGGGCATATTTTTGCCCCTGAAATGACCCCACATTTCGTTGTACGGAAGTAAATATGAGCGATTATAAGCGATACGTGCCAAATCTATGAACAGTATGAAGAGTTGTATGTGGGTTTAAGTACTGGACACATTTCACGTAACCGTTATGTCGTGCCGTTCAGCAATGTTCGTGCACACGCGTGAAAGGCATTGTTCGTGGAGCTACGGAGGCTTCGATACGACGTCCAGTTCTCTGTATGCTCTCCATATTGTATCAGATTGAGCGATCGGTTCAGTGGTTCCGGGCGACACTCTTCATCACATCACGACTCCACTCAAGGTCTCCCATTGAACTCAATATTTACAAAACTAGCTTTTCTTGTGGGGTTCAGAGTCTACCGGCCTCTCACTGGAAGCAAAATGACAGCGCTCGCTGCGAGCTCAGTCAGAAACCGTTATACAACGTCACTGAACAAAAGAGAGAGGGAGAGCGTGAGGGAAAAAAATTAAAAAGCCCTGCTCGTACTCCTTTTTTAACCCGCCCGTTATATTTAGTTCTTTTTTTTTTCTTTCATCATTCGACCCATCTGTTTATGTATCTCTTCCCCTCCTCGATCCGACGTAATGGGTAATCTAAGGCGTATGAATGACGGAACCTTTCCTCGAGTCATGCCACCTGGTGAGAGATTCCTGCCTCCTCTCAAGCGACAGTAAGCCCTCACAAAGCCCCGGGCGCGTGGACCGACATACGTCCCTTCCATACCTCGAGGGCATTTTCCCCCCCGATTCCTTTTTTCCCCTTCGCTTTTGTGCTTCCCTCTCGCGCGCGCTTTGGGCGAGGAGGTGATCATACGGTGTGGCGTACCCGTAGTACTCCAGCATCGCATCCCTTCAGCATTTCCTGTGAGGGCTTGTCAAGAAGAATGCTAGTCATGCTGGACCCAACTGTTCATGCTCACTGTTGTGAACGCTTCGCGTTTTCCGGTTACGAGTTTTTGCATCTTCTACGCGAAGTGATGTAGCTTTTATTTGTGTTTGCCGGTGCTGTGGTACGATGAAAGGGGTAGGAAGGGGTGTTACGTGTGCCGAAGAATGAGGTGCTCATTGCTACGTCTTGTGGTGTCTAGGTGACTGCTCCTCCGGACCGGCTGGTGGAAGAGTTTGTGCACGGCGGTGTGGAAGAAGCGTGTGCGCTAACGGATAAACGACGGTCTTCTTCAAGTTGTGACACCGCTACGCGACGGCTTCAGTCAGGAGCGCTTTATGTGTTGCCTGCGCGTGTCTTCCATTTGAAGGCGTCCAGTCGTGCTGAAACGACGGAGTCCACCGTAGATTCTCTGGTTGCTCTGTAGACATACAGGTGAGTTGTCGTGGAGTGTTTCAGCTGACATGATCTCAAGCCTTACAGCCCTCCCGAGTCTAGTAAGAGTTCGCTGTACGCGTGGTGTTCGACGAAAGGAGTCAGTTGATTCGTTACAAAATTTTTCTGTCGCGGAATATTTATTTACTTTTGTCAGATGGACTGTCAATAATTGACTCAGAAAGGCGAGAAATGAGTGAAGCTGGGATTGCCATCAGCTGTGAAGAAGTGTTTGGGCGAATTTTGAAATTATTAGTTCGTGCGGTATTATCAACGTTTGTACACATTACTGACTTCTTGTTTCTGATATCTATCGCTGTGTTGTGTTGATCTTTTCGTTCCTTTCTCATTTTTTTTTTTCCTCTTTCGAAATAGTTAGATTCTTGGACAGATCCCTTATATCGCTTTAAGATATTTTATTAACTCAAATAAATGTTAGAATATTTCTTTATTGACGTTCGCATATAAAATATATGTGCACAACGTGTGCACAAACTCACTTAAAGACGACGACTACACAGTAAGTAATTATTACAATATCTGATATGTTGCCAACTGTAATATATAAGTGCATATGCCCGTTAGCCTTATCTATATGATGGATGTAAAAAGTGATCGAATTATTGAAAAAAAAAA